>JACXGM010000427.1:60348-74819 GCA_016801145.1 Umbra pygmaea | reverse complement strand
ACACCTTGTGATTGCTATTAAAAATACAAAACAATATTTACATATAATCACTGTAAGTACATACATAGACCCTTTGTTTGAGTTTATATGTCTAGAAGTATCTTCATAAGGCTTTTAAATCTCAATCTACCATGTCCATATACATCATACCAGTGACTTGCAAATTCTACACAAGATACTCTATAGCATTCTATTAATTTAGTTTGGGCTTTTTCTCATTAAATCTCTGACAGAATTAACCTTACTGATGTATTCAGATACTGCTATCAATATTTTTTGCTGTGACATAGAAATATAAAGTATTGTTTGGATTAAGCAGTTTTCGAAGGACACATCAATAATTTCTGGGTTTGTGAATCAACAAATGTTGCATCCCATTAATACTTAGCCTTGTAGTTTAGACTGTATTTTTTATTTAAACTGAAGCAGCTGTCACAGTTTTTACAGAGCTGTTATCTTTGAATATCCAGAAGGGGTACTGTTGCAAAACTCATAGTTTATGGCCTTTTGATGTAAGATTATTCCAAAACAGAATAACTAGATTAAGATGTGACTTATTTCATTATAATGCATGACCCCTTCACTCAATATAGTTATATTATTATTTCCAACTTCTATTGTTGTTATTGTAGGATGTGTTGTCGGAATGGAGAGAGTGAATACTGTGTGCTTTTACATTCAAGGCAATGGAACACTGATTTGCATTATATTTTTCCCTGTATAGTGCACTATATTTGACCCAGTCCTGATAAAAAAAGGTGCATTATAGAATAGAAGGCGGACCAGCTGATACTTGAACATAATTTAAATTGCCATAGGAAGGAACAAAGGAAAGAAAAAAGAACAATTTATTTAGATGCCACTCCACAATAATAAAACATACTTAATTTAATTTGTTAAAAACATATTGTGGACTACTCAAAATTAGTTTTGAGACACTGTAGTTCAATCAAGGAAGTCAAACATGTTATTCCTAATACATCCTATTGTCCCTAAACATGTAGGTATACCTCACATACTTTACACATTTCATAAACACTGTTAAAATGGTAATTTTGGCTGGACAGCTGACACATTAGATCATCCCTAATATCATTGTATAACCCAAAATAGAGCAGAGAATGCACTTCAGATTCAATGGAGAAATCTTTACAAAAATTTATATATTTTTAATAATGAAAGGGGCCACTCCACATCACAATTTTACAAAATAGCTTTGATATTGTTTGGATAAAACAATTTGTAGGTAGGGTATAATGGCAGTAGGTGTGCAAATATTCCTCAGAATTACTGATCAAAGAGCATAGAGGGAGCTGATTACTAATACTTAATATTTTATCAGATGTGCCTTTCGTTTTAGATGGCTACAGCGTTTTTGGGGCTCAAAAACGCAAAAACGTTAAACCACCCTCCAGAGTGGAAATCTTAAAAACGCTCCACCGTCGCGTTCCTGTCTAAAGGTTAAAAACGCAAAAGTCTGGTAGACAGTGAAGGCACTTTAGCCTGGGACAGGTCTCCAAATATGGACTGACTCTGATTCTGTGATTGGTAAAATGAATAAAATAAAGTAATTAAATTAAAAAAAATATATATAGTATATTTATATTATATGTGTGTCTTTATGGCCAGACAGGCTAAACAAATGGACAGTGTTGGTGGCATTGAGACCTGTACATTGCCTCCATGTGATGCACATTAGTGTGATTAAAGTGGATGAAGAGTAAAAAATAACAAACAGCCTATTTTTCAGCTTTGTGTAGCAAAAAATATTTTTATAGGCTATGTATGAAAGAAAATGTGGACAATTATAAAGGGCTGGTCAAGGTACTTTACACATTCTCAGTTTCAAGCCTAAAGCTCTTTCTCTAGGTACATGCTGATGTAAATGGAAACATGTAAATTGTTATTCAAACTAATGCATATTTCTTTCTCCTTCCTGTCTTGTTTACTCTCTCATACTCTAAACATACTCATAGTGATTGATATATATCCCTTCCCCAGAATGATGTGGTAACACGGTACTGTTAAATTTCACTTTTCTAATCCAATTTTACTAATGCATTAATACTGTAGAATGTAGTCATCCTCAACTAATAAATTAACTTAAACTCCTCAAAACGTAATATAAATTGGAATATTGCCATCACACTCTGCCAGATTTTAATTGGATCTTTCATAGGAGTGCATTAGATTGATAAAACAAATTATGTTGCAGAAAAGTCCTTTGTTTCCTGAAAATGTAATTTGCCATATTTTATGTCAAGATTAAATGGTACTGTAGCATTCAACTGCATGGGTATTGTACTGACATGGTCTTATCTGTCTCTACTGTGCATGTCTACATCTGAAAAAAGAGCTGTCCTTGGGAGCATATACCTTTTTTTGTTTCTTGATTAAATTTGGATTTACAGTAGATTATATATACAGTTGAATATCCAAATGTGTAAATTGTCCTTGAATTTGATTGTAGGGCTCATTCATATACTGATAATATATACTTTCTGTCAAAGTTAAACTTATATATGGATTCTTTGTAGTAATTGCTTTGCATACATGTACTTCATTCAGGTTTTGATAGGTGGGTACCTAAACTTCTGGCAAAACAGTGAATTCTGATTACACATTTCCAATGGAACCAGCCACGATGATGCAAAGTTTTTAAAAAAGGTGCTTGACTGCATAACTCGATCGATTTATTTTTAGGAAATATGTGGAGCACGTCACAGGAAGTGAGCCCTAGTATCAATGGCAAAGAAAGAGTAAACAGAGGAAAATATATATTTTTCTAAAACGTCTTCTTCGAATATAGGCATTTACCACAAAGTTAGACAGGTGCATCCAACCATGAGAAAAAGTATTTAAGGTGGCCAATTGCAAGTTGTTGTTCTCTTTCACTCTCCTCTGAAGAGTGGCAACATGGAGGCCTCAAAACAACTCTCAAATGACCTGAATACAAAGATTGTTCAACATTATGGTTTAGGGGAAGGCTACAAAAAGCTATAGCAGAGATTTAAGCTGTCAGTGTTCACTGTGAGGAACATAGTGAGGAAATGGAAGGCTACAGGCACAGTTCTTGTTAAGGCCAGAAGTGGCAGGCCAAGTAAAATATTGTAGGATGGTGAGAACGATCAAAAACAGCCCACAAACCACCTCCAAAGACCTACAACATCATCTTACTGCAGATAGTGTCACTGTGAATCGTTCAATTCAGATCAAAATGAAATTGCTGATCCAAACACCCAATTATTTACAGTTGTATACAGAAGTTTAGGCACCCCTGACTATCTCCATGATTTTCATTTGTAAATAATTGGGTGATTGGAGCAGCATTTTCATTTTGATCTATCAAATAACTGAAGAACACAGTAATATTTCAGTAGTGAAATTAGGTTTATTGGATGAACAGAAAATGTACAATATGCATCAAAACGAAATTGATTTACAGTCAACATGGATTGTGACAACAATGTGATTCGAGTGAAGATGGTGGAAAAAAATTGGCCGCTTGGGCGACATGTGGTTGGATGAACCATGTGCGCGCCCCTCGTCATCCCACTGATCTGTACAAGGAGTTGCGAAGCTGCCGATAAGGCAGGATTTGAGAGGGAATTGGGAAGAGATAAAAACAGGAAAAAAATACAAAACAATAATAGTATAGTAGAAATATACATACAAAAATGTTTAACTTGTATACAAATGGTAGAGAACATATTGTGTTGAAGGCACACCAGGCAAACGGCACCTTCAAGCAAAGCAATAAAAACCTACATTACCTGAACCAAGGAGAGTCCACAGTTGAGACTGTTATTCTAGTGAGGAAGCAGTTCACACAATAAAGTAACGTAGCTAGCTACACTCACTCGCTCTAACTAGCATGCTTACTAGCCAAACTCGATAGCCTAGTTAAAGCTCATTTATAATTATCATTCACAGCAATCATTCATAGGTATCATAGCTAAGTTAGTTTATATATCGCAGTCATACCTGCTGAGGAAACACTGCTTGTTTACATGTTGCATGGTTTGCATCATATTTTCGACTTGTTTTTCCCAGGCAAGTAAGATGTGTGTTTGTGAGTGACATCATGCACTTGTGGAGACAGCCATGCTGGCCTCTTCATGTCAGTGTATTATTACATTTAGCGTCAGGTACCTGGAAGATGGAATCTAAATGAAATGTGCATTTTGATACCAGTAGTATCGGTTGACCCGGAACCAGTTCTCAATACCCAACCCTAGATATAATGACATTTCTAAGTTTGCTCATAATGGTGTAGATTTTCTAACTATGGTTTACTGTAGAATTCATTTGGGGACACCCACATATCATACATTTTCTATTGGACAAGTTCACGTGATGTCTTTTATTTGGTGCTTCTGTATACTATCCAGCATTGGCGTATAAATGTCCCAGCATCTGAGGAATCCTGCACTGGGGGCTTTGGTATGGGTTGGCTATCCTAGGAACCAGGCCATGGAAAAAAGACTCAGAATTAATGAGTCCTTTGGTTTCCTCCTGAGACTACATGCTGTTGACAAGTCTTTCATACTTCAGTCCTTTGTAGGACATGGATCTAGTTTGTCTGACAATGGACAATAACCCTGAACCTTCCCCCTCTCCTCTTCCGAAGCTCTTACTCATTGCGTATCTTTCCAGACACCTGCAGATCCTGGAAAAATAGCTCTCTCTTCACTTTCGATATTTTCCTCTCCCTTTCTCTAATGAGGCACAAGACCTATTTTCCTCCTATCCACTGATGAACGAGAAGTAGAAGCAGGATGATTACATTGTATCAGAGGCATTACTGGCAGTTGATTAAAGAGTTAGTTTGGGAGTTGGCCAAGGTTAACCATCCATAATGAAACACTGTGAAAATAATGATATGCTGCATGGTTTTATGAAGGGTTGTGGCTGCTCAGTAGAGCTACATTGACCTTCAGCAGTTACACAAGCTAATCGTAGTGAACCTTCAGCACCCCTGCAGTTTCCAGCAGACTCCATTAGCTTCTGATATTCTGATATGCATCTAGGAGCGCTGCCTGGACCTTACAGGCTAGGTTTAGCTCTATAATTGTTCTAGTGACATTGAGATTGCAGGCTATTCTGAGACTGCTATCTTGAGGAGTATCAAAGGCTCTGACATATACCTTGAGGATTTTTCCCAGGTACACACTCCTATAGAGTAATTTCTGTTTGAATGATGAGTCATTTAAAGGATTCAAATATTTATTTGTAGTTTTAGTTTGTTTCCACTAAAGTCTATTACATACATTTATTGATTTTCCTGGAAAGAGACAGGTATTGGTTCCTGTCTAATGCCAAATCCTAATGCCAAAGTATCAACATATCTGTAAGCTCTGGACAGCAGATCTGGTTCAACAAATCATTCTGCAAGCAGCATAGCACCATTATTTTTGCCTATAGCTGACCAAAATAGCAACAGTAAAACTTGATCGATTACATTTGCTGGTAGTTCTCTTTAACACAGCACCCTATAATGAGACAATACAGCAATGTGTTCTCGATATAACAATTCATGCACTATTGCTTGTTAAGAAAATGTAATATTCTCAAAACAGATGTGTGACAACTCAGAAAATAAGGGTAATGTTTGAAGTATGTTCTTTACAAAGCATCATGCTTCTATACTAACAGCATTTAGTATTGAGTACTTTAAAATAAACTGTGGGTAAAATTTAATTAAGATGGTTGTTAATGAGGCACCACTGAAGTTGGAGGACCATTATTTACATAAATCTTTCTGTAATTACCTCAGTGATTGTCCACTTTGCTTTGACTCTTATTATATTTGACTCTTATTATATTTGAACATGAAGCACATTCATCTCTGTAATTACGGTGGACATTATTATTGCTACTAATGTAAGTTTTTATAACTAATTACTTTTGGTTGTTCTGATAATTTGCTAGTTTCGAAATATGGAGTTCCTCCAATAAAATATTGCCAACTATTTACATATTAGACATGATCAAAGAGTTGAAGCATATTTTCCCTTATTCAGAAATGTATAACTATTTTAGCCAAGGGAGTGTGCATTCAGCAGATGGACTAATGAAAACATAAACACCATCCACCATGAAGAATGTGAAATGTTTTGACAACATTAACATTTTCCACCAGCGTCCACCACATAGCAGGCCTACATATTAAATTCCAGGATCTCTTTCATTTTATGATTTAGTTTAATTTGCAAGTGTTTTCAGATGTCATTACTGCATCACTGTGCAGTTTCCCTTTATATGTTTTTCTCCTGCAACTAAACAACCCATCATAAACAACCTCTCATATTTTCTGCTTGCCATTTTAATTTGTTTACTTGAACAGATGAAGAGGTCCATGACACTTCTGCGTGAGAGTGGGCTGTGCTAATTTCTCTCCAGGCTAACCGGGGTCTGAGAGAGCCATGATATTTAGGCTAATTCACAAGTGTGTGCGCTCACTTTAGTGGGCTACAGTTGGACAGCCACAAGGTTGAGTACTAATTAGTGTTTTTAAAAGCCAATCAGTTCCGTACGATGGCAGCTTACTGCTGTCCAAATGTTCAGTTTTATTTTATCAGGGTATCAAAGTTTACTCTGCAACAGTGTCATTGCGAATGCAGGCAAATTGTTTTAGGTTAAATTGTAAAGAGGCGACAGAGAGCCTGAGAGCCTTATGATCAAGAAGGATGCTGTGGTGTATTGACTTTTTCACAGAGAATATATTGTTAACAAGAGCTAATTAACAAATAAGAGTAATTGCTCCATCCACATATTCATCACCAGGCAGAGTAGTCTCTTTCAGAACACAACAGGCAAGCCTCAAGCAGGAACAACAAAGTAGTACATAAATCAAAGTGGTTTTCTTTGCCAAGGCGGAACCCCTTGGGACCTACCTAGGTGCTTAATTAAAATCCAGAAAGATCATGTTTTAAATGGAGGTGAGCAAGCTCTGAATAACAATGACAAATCATACCCTAGTGTAGACCAGTGGATGTGCATTTATGGAACACATACCTTTTTCCTACAAGTGAAGTATGATTTGAAAGAGTATCCAGATACCTGCAGCATACCATAAGGCTTTAAACTATAGTTATTGTTGCAATCCTTTAAGATGGTTGTATGCAAAAGTTTAGGCACCCCTGACAATTTCCATGATTTTCTTTTATAAATAATTGGGTGTTTGGATCAGCAATTTCATTTTGATCAATCAAATACTGTATATAAACAATAACAACAGCTTGGTAACAATATTGCTTTTTCCCTGACTGCACATTTAATCTTTATTGGCTACTAATGCTGTTGTAGGTTGAGTTTCCCATGTCAAGAAAAATCACATTTCATTTCACAATAACCCATATGGGATCATAATTAAACTTCAGTGCGATGGCTTAATTTCACAGTAATTTTCAGCTGTAAGTTTATTTTCTCATGCTAAACAAATCTGCTTCAAGGAACAGTATGGTCCGTCAGAAAAGATTTCCCTCCATCTCAGACACTGACTGGAAACCTTTGAAAATTGTACCATAAACCTTACGTTAAAACAAAAAATAACATAATCTTAAAACATTACCTTGATGCCAGATTTGACATAGAATTTCTTAACTCTCCTCTCAAATATGTTTTTTGTGAAATATTCTGTGCTGTATGGAGAGATTTTTAGAGCTCAGTCAGGCGGCCCTCTGGCTGTTGTTGTTCCTGACGTTTGAATTCCTGGATCTGACAGCTCTACATTGACCAGGCCAGCCACCACTACTGATGGTCTGTATGCTAGGCAGGGATAACAACAAAACTGAGGGAGAATAAGTCATCACATAAAATTGAGATTCCTTCAGATTTAATAAGATGATGCTGGTGAGTAAGTGAACTATAATATTCAGTTGTTATTCCAATGTTCGGCTGTCAGTTTGGATAGGTTTAAAAAATGTTCTATTATATTAAACAGAACCTTGTGTAGCTTTGTCTACTTTTTGTGAGCAGATCGCCTATTCCAGCGTAAAGGAAACACACTGCTGAATTACAGACATAGCAACCAGAGTATCCTCAATGAACTCTCTCTTGGCTAATTAGTCACACTGTATTTGCATATGGCAGATTTGAATGAAGACATCATTTTTCCCAGTGTAACAATAGCTTCGGTTAAATAGTTGTTTCAGTCTAGCCCTTCATTTGTATTATAAGGACATCATATACAATTGTGCTCATAAGTTTGCATACCCTGGCAGAAATTGTGTAATAAATAACAAATCTGACAGTTACGTAAGGATAGTGCTCATATAAAGCTATTGATTATCACACAGTTGTTTGGCACCTTTTGTAAACCATACTGATAACAGAAATGCCCCAAATTGCCCTGATCAAAAGTAAACCCTTGAAGCGGAAAGAAAAAACAGTCTAAAGACCTGCATAATAAGAATCTGGAACTGCATAAAGTTAAAAATGAAAATAAAAAAATATCCAAAGCCTTGAAAATGCCAGTCAGTACTGTTCAATCACTTATTAAGAAGTGGAATATTCGGGAATCACTTGATACCAAGCCGATGTCAGGTAGACCAAGAAATATGTCAGCCAAAACTGCCAGAAGAATTGTTTGGGATGCAAAGAAAAACCCACAGATAACCTCGGGAGACATACAGGTTGCTCTGGAAAAAGAATGTATGGTTGTTTCAAGGACCACAATATGACGATACTTGAACAAAAAATAGCTGCATGGTCGAGTTGCCAGAAAGAAGCTTTTACTGTGCCAGCGCCACAAAATAGCCTGGTTAAAATATGCCCAACAACACCTTGACTGATGTTTTGGGTGTATGTAAGCTCTAAAGGCAATGGGAACCTTGTGAACATTGATGGCAAGATGAATGCAGCATGTTATCAGACAATACTGGCAGAAGATTTGCATTCATCTGCACGAAAGCTGTGCATGGGCTGCTCTTGGATATTCCAGTACGACAATGACCCTAAGCACAGGGACAAGTTAACCCTCCAGTGGTTACAGCAGAAAAAGGCGAATGTTCTGGAGTGGCCATCTCAGTCTCCTGACCTAAATATAATTTAGCCACTCGAGATCTCAAACATGCGGTTCATTGCTGCTAAAGGGGGCAACACACCATATTAAGAACTGAGAGTATACAGACTTTGAACAGGGGTCATTTCGTTATTTTGCCATGTTTTGTTGTATGATTGTGCATTTATTTTATGACCTACTGTTGAATATGACTCCCATGAGAAATAAAAAAACATTATGCATGCTCACTTTTTTCATTAAAATGCTAGAATCTATAACAAATTCTCCAGGGGTATGCAAACTTTTGAGCACAACTAGCTGTAATACACCTGATGTCAAATAAACTGTGACATTTAAGGAGCTTTACCTTTTAATACTGTTGGAGAGCTAATTGAGATGATCTCTCCATCTGAGGTGAAAGAAAAGATTATTACCTGTGTCCCTCAAATCTTCCTTATCTGGCATGATTACAATCTCTACTCAATAATACGTACATTTATAATCTCTCTCACCAAAAGACAATGGTGTTTTTCTCCAACATGTCCAGTAACATTTGTTAAAGTAAAAGCCTGGCAATTTGTTGCAGCATGTTGTTTCTTGCCACTGTCTGCATTGAAACATGAGGTCTGTATAGAATATTGTAGAGGATAGTGTAGATTATATGATGTGTGGGCTACAGGATCAGCTTGAAGAAGCTGCAGTTGCTCCCAGCTGACTTAACTTTCAGAGATGTTGAGAAACAGGTCAAACGCAAGCCTAATGAAGATGAATGGGGAACATGTTTGTTCTCATACACACGCAGACATGCAAACAAACATGTCTGTTGCATTGTGGACCCTGGCCTTCAATGTCAAATAATATAGGTGCACAGACTTATATCATACAAATAGAGGCAAAGGCTCATATAGATGTGTCAAGGTCTGACCCCTTTTGAAACCACCTGGCCAGAAATGGGATGGAACTGCTCTGAGTGAGCTTTGGTAAAAGGATAAATTCATTGTCTCATTTAGCATTAGACACTCAGTAGAGAGGCAGAATACGATACACAAGTGTGGACTTTTTTTTTTTTGGATATACCATGTGGACTTTTGTCACATGGTAAACAGATCCTCATAGTGAACACAGATCAAGTTGAAGCATGATTTTATAGCAATGCATTTCACTCCTACTCCTTTTGAAAGGGGTACTACCATTGGAAAGTACTACAATTGGAAAGTACTACCATTCAACAACTCAGATGCTGGTTGTAATGTATATGTACACGACTGACTCTGAGTCATACCATTGACTCATGCTTTCATTTATTGGCGGGGATAAATGCAGGCTTATGTGGTGGCTGTGGTTGGAGGAACAAGTTAGAGCTGTGTTTAAATTGGGAATGGGCATTTTAAACTATTTCACTATTCGAATAGTTTCCGAAATGTTTTTAGAACATCCGGATAGTCTATATTTTTTAATGCCGCTGCCCTCTCTTTATGTAATCAGCCTGACATGACACAAAGCATAAAGTAAACACATGAACCACTACATATACTGACTGTTAATTAAGCTATTAGATTCAATAAGGGTTAAATAAAGAAACCAAATGCAAGATCAATGATTTTAACATGACAAAAAGACAATTAACTTTTTGCGTCACATCACCGTAATCTCTCTTAAATTAGACTGAAACAAATGTTGCAGGTTTAGAACTCCCGGTGATCAATGAGACATGCTACATGGCAAACAGCAGTGTACCGTTGGGAAAAGTGATGCGTGATTCATTTTACGCTTCAAGTCAATTTTCTCATCAGCTCAAGTGTTGCTAAGGTGAGCAGTTGCACTAAAATATCTTTGTAATCCAATATAATTTTCAAATCAACATTAATTAATAATCATAAAACTACATAGAACAATTCTAAAATTCACACTGCACAGGCTGAAAGGTGCATTTTTGTATTAGAAGCTTTAAATAAAACACACATCTAAATTAATCCTGTACTATATACTAATAGTGTATGATTTTTGTATTGCTACAGTAGAGAGACAGTCAAGTAGGACCAATATTTCCTTGGTCGCATGAATATTATCATGAATCGATATAATGCCTCTTGTTGACGTACATATTGCTAACATGTCATCAACGTTTTATTTAATCACGGCTTCATGTAAAGCTATGCAGAGTATGCATTTGTATATGCAGCATTTCCTTTGGACCTGTCAGTTTGACCAGTTTGACAGATATTCAGTATTTTTCAAACTATTGTTTACTTTCATTGGCATCAGACATTTCATAACATCTTTACTAAAATGTTATTTTACATTTCTCTCACAACGCATCCTGTCTAGTTTGGCTTATCACCGGAATGTGGACAATTACCGGGATGCAGAGGTGGACAAAGTACTGAGTACAAGTACTTTTCTGAGTAACACTGAGTTCTCAAGTTTTGGGAATTCCCTAATTAAGACCAATATGATAAGGTAAAGGGAGTTCATATCTTAAGATTGACCTATAAAACAAATAGGAAGAGTAAAGAAAATATAAATTATTGTCACCGGTAAGATGTGAACACCTTTTATCTGATAATTTTGTTTTTTGATAGGGACTTCCCAAAACTTGTGAACTCGGAGTTACTCAGAAAAGTACTTGTACTCAGTACTTTGTCCACCTCTGCCGGGATGGACCATACAGTTGCTACAATTAACATTATTTCGGTCATCAACTTGATTGAAATCCTATAGAAATACTTCCTCACCTAGCACTGCTTTTCAGCCGTTTTACTGAGCTTGAGTGCCAAATGAAAGGGGACTCTGCAGCAAAACGCAGGGTCACATGACCCAACCTTATCACATGTTTTTAAACTATCAAATGTAACAGTTATTACAATTTATGACACATGTAAAGCTTATTTATTTATATTACATCTCATTGTTTTTTACATCCAGCTACTGTAAGTACTTGAAAAAGTACCGGTATTCAAAATTGAACTTTAGGATATTCGGATATTTGATTAACCACACACATCCCTAGTTTAAATGCATATTTTCTATAGTTTTACAAATTTCACAGTTTAACATTTTGTCCATGATTTTAAGAAATGTCACTGGCACAGATTACCAGTCAAAATACATAATCAAATTGCACAATGTGCAGCACTGTGCCAATATACATGATACCAGGGCATCCATACTAGCTAACATGCTATATTATGTTAGCTAGCTGGCAGAGGAAGAAAACAAGCAAATCTTTAAACAAATGTGCATGTTTCTGCCATTTAGGATCCTAGGAATGCATGAACTGGCGTACAAACAGAGCTAGCTGACCAGAGTGCACACACGTTAATGACAGTGTACAGTATGTATTTGGTTTTCAAGATTTCTTCTGATAGACATATTTTCCCAATCCCAAAATTGAAACCATGCTTTGCTAGCTAATCATAGCTTCTATTTTTCCTGCTGTAAAATAAAGATTATCCAATCCTCCATGGAGGAGATCCAATGACTCTGTAGGCTGTCATTTTGAGTTTCCCTTTAATCCCTTTCTCACTTTGAGGAAAGGAATAATTTAACATCTTGTCTATTGCAAACAGATCAGTTAGTACAACTTTACCTAAGCTTTCTAAATGTCACTGGCTGCTGTGAAGTAAAAATACATAGTGAAGTATTTTAGTCTTTGTAATTATTCAACATTGGTATTAAAATCTTAAACTTGAACACTGAAATGTTAATATATTGTATTGAGACGTTCAGAGGTACTCTAAATAGACTGAGCAGCAGGGGCAGAGCTCTTGTCACATAATCTGTGGAAACCTAGATCTTAAATTGGAATTTAGGGCATTTAACTACCTTGAAAAGATATAAAACAAACAGTCAGAATTGATAGATGTATTTATTTAATGCTAGATAAGAGCTTTTCAGAACATGTAATATTTTTTTACAAATTGACACCAAGGAAGGCATAGCTTGCAATTAATTCAGTTCAATGTATGATTAATATACACTCACTGGTCATTTCATTAGGTACACCTTGCTAGTACATTAATACTTGGCATAGGTTCAACATGGTGCTTGAAAAAATCCTTAGAGATTTTGGTCCATATTGACCTCATTGCATCACGCAGTTGCTACAGATTTGTCGGCTGCACACAGTTTTTCAATCTATTGTCCAGTTGTGGTGGGCCCATGCAAATTGTAGCCTCACTTTCTGGTTCTTAGCTGAAAGGAGTGGCACCAGGTGTTGTCTTCTGTTGCTGTAGCCTGTCTGCTTCAAGGTTCAATGTGTTGTACATTCAGAGATGCTTTTCTGCATACCTTGGTTGTGACAAAGGGTTATTGGAGTAACTGCTGCCTGCTATCAGCTGGACCAGTCTGGCCATTCTCCCCTGACGTCTGCCATCAACTATGCATTTTTGCTCACAGATCTTCCACTCACTGGATATTTTCTATTTTTTGTATCTGTTGTACATTCCCCCTAAATTGAATCTTACACCTAATCTTAACCCTAAATTTAACCCCGCTGGAGTGTTGCCTAACCTTAACCGTTCCACATATGACCGTATCTATAGCATGAAAAAAATCCAATTTGCCCTATCTATAGCATGCACACATTTATTTTGAGATCTCTATAACCAATATCTAATATATAACCAATATATAAACCAATATTGTGTTATTTGTATGCATCGGGCGATATTGGGTTGGATTTTTAGTTCTAATACACATTTGTAGATATTACTAATGTAAATTAAATCTACATCACACAACTACAAATATGCATTAGAATGCACTTACAATGAGATGTGTACGATTATAAAATGTTTCCTGGGTTGGCACTATCATCTCACCTATCGCAATAACACAACTCACTTTTTAACGTTTTCATGTCTATGTTTGTCATCTAATACACAAGATAACTTACCAGCCACAGTAGTAAGTCGCAAGCTAGCTTGTAGCTTAGCTATCGGGGTGAAAAGCCTAGTCTCCAAGACTCCAAAGTGCAACATCACATTGACATGAGCAGCATAATGTCTTGCTCTGACCGAATTGATTGGCACAAGGACACTGCACTCTGTGTTTCTCACACATGCAGATAAAAACAGCTCAATAACCTTGTCATAAGAACAGTGTCATAACCTGAGAGATTATCTAGTTGACAAGGAAATGTAATTCATGTGTCGTTTAAATAATGTCTAGGTTTTCGTGTTTTTATTTTATTTTTTTTGCGTGGTGGCAGTGGTTTTGAATCAAGGTAAAATTAATGCAACAGAACGCCTGGTGTCTACAACCAGATGTTTTGGTGTTATTTTGCTAGAAAGACCAGCCCTAAATCACATAAAATACGTTCTGAGGGAACTATTTTGTAAAACCGAAAAATGTCCAATATGAACGTATGAGAGGGTCAATTACGTTTGTAGGGAACTAAATTTAACACTCGAATAACGTTCAATATGAACATTAGAAGATCATGACGTAGCATGTAAATAGCATA
>JACXGM010000427.1:0-60248 GCA_016801145.1 Umbra pygmaea | reverse complement strand
ACCCTAAATAGGTTGGCATAGAACGTAATTTAGGTTTTCAAAATAGTTTCCTGAGAACGTAATTTGGGATAAATTCTGAGATTTACGGTTGAGAAAGACATGTAAATCCCTTTGTTAGATAGATATGCTGAAACTAACAATTAATTTCCAGTAACAAAGTAAAATAAATTAAACAAGTATCTAACTACCGTTCAAACAATAAGAGCTCCATGAAAATGCTTCTCAATAGCTCCGCCATATTCTAGCCTTGGATGTAAAGTGCCGGACATCCCTGCTCCAGATACAAAACATCCAAACCCAGGCAGAAGTTTTATAGTGTGTTGGTAAACTTTTAATTGAATTTGGCAGTACCAAGGCAACACTCACCCATGACCCCAAGAAGAGGACTGGAAGAACCTTGCCTTCCATAAAATATAAAACGTAGAAAAGGCTGTGGTAACTACATTTCTTGAGTGGTAGAATAACACAAATCTTCTGTTAGACCTTTGCGTTATAGAATGGGCATGACTGATTACATAAATATACTTACTATGTTAAAGACCAGCTTACAAAGTATTAATAAGATACATAGTCAGTCAGGTCAACGTTTGCAAGGGTCCCCAACAATTGTATCTATCCATTCCAGTTAGTTAGATGAAATCACCTCTTTAACGTTACATAAATGAACAAGGTTTTTTTTACTTCAAATTAAAGATAAGATGGTGAACTAGAAGTTAAACATGCTAATGCATTTGCAGACTGTTCAACGATGATGTGGTGCAAATAACCTCTACCCTAGATTGCCATATAATATTGAGTAAATTATTGGAATTTAAAAAATAACATGCAAGGCAGTGCATTTCCAACAAACAGGGAATGTCCTAAGGCTGAACTGGGCAAACTGAAACAATCTCATGTTGTACCAGTGAATGTTAATTTTCATTTGCAAGGTTAAAGTTCTCTCTGGTGCAATCATGTGATCTTACCCCCCAACCCCTAAGGCAGGTGTGTGGTGACAAACCCCAAAAACATCCTTAACCATTAAACATTTCAATAATTTTAGTTAATTTGTTCCAGTCATAACGTTAATCTGCGCTGACCTGTTGATCGTCAGTTTTCCAGACATTTCTAGAGCCAAGCCCACACAGTACGTGCAGCAGGACCTTTCTCTGTTCTGTCAGTAGCGCCAAGCAACACAGTCGCAAATTGGAATGTGGTACACCTCTGGGAAGACAGCCAAGATTTAAATTAGACAATAACCTCTGCTCCCCTATACAGGCTCTCTCCTCCAGCTGCAGGCAGATCCATTTGTTTAATACAGTCAGTCCTGTAGTGTATAATGGACTGATATATGAGTCACCGCTCAGCGGTTTGTGTTTCTCAGATTTATAGAGATTGAACAACTGGTCGGTTACTACTAACTGTAGTCTTATCAAGAAAAAATAAATGGAAAGGAAAGATGCATGCAGCCAGCACAGCACTGGTTAGATAAATAGATACAGTGCACCAACGCCAGCTTACAGCTCTATCTTTACAATACATGCATGCATGGAAAAAGACATAGGTATTTCCCTAATCCATTACTAGCCTTAAGAGTTTTGATTTGCAAGGAAGAAGTGAAGCATAGAAGCTTGAAAGCTTAACAGGTAATACAACAGATCCTACTGATTGCACACAGGGAATTGGCTGGAGGATCATTTGTTGGTTTATAAGATCTATTTACGTAGGCATTGCATGATAGAATACCTTCATACTATCACTTCTATTCCAGATAGTTCTATGTGAAATTATAAATGTATCAAGGTTATTTATAAAATAGTGTTTTAACCTTCTGCCTTAAATTTGCATTTCATTTAATACTTAGAAAGAATTAGGATTTCATGTGTTTCACAGTGAGCACTGTGGTAAAGCATAATCTAATAACTGTGTTTGCCATTATGGGTTGTTCCACCAATTTGGTACATTTTGATTATAACTTCAAAAATTTCTGCTATAAAAAGTATATTTTCAGCTGGATCAAAAATGGGCTTTACCATCTGATGGGGGGAAAATAATTTCATTAAAATATAATATGTTCCTGTTTAGTGACATAAAGCGAACAGGGATGTCAGTAAAAAGGGATGACAGTAAATGGATTGAACTTTTCACATTAAATCTTCTCCTGATCAGGGGAAATGAAAGGTTGTTTTGTGCAAAGGGGATTAGCAATTTAATGCAAGATTTAACAAAAAGCAAAATCATAATAATAATAAATTCCACCATGTGCATGAAATTCACAACTTGAATGACAGAATTTTGTGTGGTAACAACAAGCAAAGAAATGTACCTTTTGATGTGTCTATAGCACCCATGGACAGAACGTTATCTTTGATTACTTGAACGAAATGCATGCCAATCGCAAGGGTGTAGGAACGGGGGGGACATGTCCCTATCACAGACAGTCAATATGGTCATCCCCCAATATTGAGAAAAATTTGTGAAAAATATATGGTGTATGTCCCCCCAATATCAAACTCGTTCCTACGGCCTTGGCCAATCGTTTGAGCCTCCAGGGTGGAAAGAGGTTCTGATTTGCCTTCACCAATTGTCTATGTGTAGACCATGCCTACTCTATTTCAGCACCATCTATGAGGGCGTGCTCTTCCTGTAGTCAATGATCATGTTCCTGTAGTCAATAATCAGCTCCTGTGTATCGCTGACACTGACAGAGGTTTGAACTCTGTCAAATCTCTGCTCTCGTCCCTGTAGACAGTGTTGGAGATGTGCATTGCCACAATGTTCAATGTGTACCTGAGGGGAATGAGCAAGCACCCTTGGGTGGCCCGTGTAATGTGGGTCAGGGTATACGACATCAATTGCCTAGCCTCGCCAAATCCACTGTCCAGTTGCACAGAGAGTTGTTCACGCCCATCGAACATTGCTTGTTGATAAGCTTTAAATGGGCCATCATGTTGAATTCTGGGCTGTAGTTGGTGAACAGAATATCCATATAGGTGAACTTCCTCTCCATTTGGGAGAGTGCAGTTGCAATTTAATTAAATGTACTTGATAGACAGTACGGCCCACCGGGTCCTTTGATCTGGCCCACGAGGGATTTTTACAATTAATTTAATGTAATCTACGTCATGATAGTCAGTGGTTCTAGCCTGACTATGGGTTCTCCGGCTTTCCCTTGACCTCATGCACACGGCAGCGCAAGTTGGCATAACGCTACTCAGGATTTGGGATAGATAAGCCGAATCATGTACCTTGCCACGTCGCTCTCCCTCGACTCCTTGTGCGCAGATCGGGCACTTGTAAATGCAGTCACAGAAGTATAGTTGGTGAGCGTAATCATCCCGTACATGATCTGACTAAAGGCTTGCCTGTTGGATGAGCAGTGCGAAAAGTATCGGTGGCTCTGCAACATGTGGTTGGATGAACCATGTGAGCGCCCATCACCATCCCGCGTCTTTCCGAGGAGTTGCGGAGCTGCCGACAAGGAAAGCTCAGTGGGAATTAGGAGGGGAGAAAATACAAAAACATTTAAGAAAACTATGGTATAAACATGTATTTTCTGTAGGCTACATACATCATTATCATTACTACTGCAGAGATTCGCAAATATCCTGTGCACAAATGTAACCTAATGGACAAAGCTCTCGATTGAGCTCTCAGTTACACACTCGGCGCCTGAATCACTGGTACCATCTCATCAAGTCTTTACTAGGCAACACCCCACCTTACCTAAGCTCATTAATCTCCATAGCATCACCCACTCTCAACCTGCACTTGAGCAGGTAGAGTATCTCACAAAAGTGAGTCCACACCTCACATTTATGTAAATATTTGATTATAACGTTTCATGTGACAACACTGAAGAAATTACATTTTGCTACATTGTAATGGAGTGAGTGTGCAGCTTGTATAACAGTGTAAATTTGCTGTTCCCTCAAAATAACTCAACACACAGCCATTAAGGTCTAAAACGCTGGCAACAGAAGTGAGTACAACCCTAAGTGAAAATGTCCAAAAAGTATTGACCATCGCTGATATAGGTGTACTTTAGTCAGTTTTGTTTTGAGGTGAACTGGGTCTTGTGTGCAACATCAATTGATTTTCTGACATACCTGGTGAATTGTTTTCAGTTTAATCAAAGTACTTAGCCTTGTGTATTCAGAATTACAAATATGTGGTTGATTGATATAACCTGTATATATAGTCTTCTTGTGCAGTGTTGAATTCTAGAGAAATGTTTGCAAAACATTCAAAATATGACAGAAGTAATAACCCAAAAATGTAGCTACCTCAGCACTGGCAGTCATATGGAATCAAACCACAACTTTCCTCAGCCTCGTGTTTGTTATGTTTTCTCTGGAGAGAACACAAAAAAGATACCTGCGTCACTAACCTCAGCCATTTACTTACAGTATGTCTTTCAATAGTACTTTAACAAGCTGGCCTAGAGAAGAATCATTAAAAAGCATAGTATGGTACTGTGCAAAATTGTAGGCCACCTGATTTATTTATTTGTATTATTATTTTTAAATTTTGCTATGTAGTGTTTTTTCTTGTAACAGTCTAAATACATATTAACATGACTACAAAAATTTAACAACAATATATGCTGTCCAAAAGGTAATTGAGATCTTCTGAGATGGCTAGAAGAAATGGTTGAAAGACATTTTAAGAAACTGGGCAAGAAAATGCTTGTGAGCTCAATTTGAGGCAGAAGGCTTTTTAGCGTGTAAGGATTCTGGTATACACTTCCTGGTTGAGCAAGCAGCATGATGACAACCAGAACAATATAGACTGTCCTAAATCTGCTGTGAGTTTTGGCAACGAAGCAGTACTGAATCTTAATCACAAATTGAACATCATGAAATTGAGGGGAAAAAACTGTGTACCTAAATAGTTTCAGGCGTGCCTGTTTAGTTTGTCATATTTTCAGCATGGGCTGCCACATTGGTGCAGAGCTATACAGGTGGACGGGTAGGTAGTCAAAAGAGAATACCTTGTCACGTTACTCTCTGTGAAGGTCCGGTGGCTGTGAATTCAGTCGTAGATGTATGGTTAACAAATGTGTATCCTCAGCATGTAAATGGACTAAAGCCTTCCATGATGAACATGGACTGTGATAAGAGTTGGACAGGCTTGGCGACGTGGACTTGAAGGAAACGTGATCAATCTTCGATCATCTCACACTTTCTGAGGCGTTTCGGATGAGACAATGTTGGTGAATTGGACATGACTTAGAAATTAGGAGGGGAGAAAAAATATGGTTAATATCCCCCACTAAAACAAGTATATATTTATATAGTATATAATAATGTAAATATATTATATAAATATTTGTTTTTGGGCCTAGCTAAATCAAGTGCAATATACCCCAGCACAAAATATTCAATAGTCTGTTTCTTTTTTGTTTTGATTATAAAAGACAATTCTGTTTGATGGTTATTTTTATCATTGATGACTGAAACGTGTCAACTCTTTGTGAAGTGAAAGGTCAATATTTGCATTGGTGGAAAGTGTAGAGAAAGGGATGTATGGTCCCTTCACTTAGGAACTCAGGAATGGAGCCCCCAGGGGTATGTTGAACAGTATTAGAAAAATATTTAGAATAATGTGCTGTTTTGGAACCAGACCAATACAATAATGACTAGTAGAGTATATAAATTATAAACATGGTATTATAGCCTTGTTCATTTTCCCACCAAAGTGCTACACTCTACTTTCAGCTAACTTTCACATTAATGACACAATGCATAGATCTCCGCACAGTTTACAGAGTCTTTAAATATTGTGGTAACTGACCATATTTGGTGCACTATATACAAACAAAATGGTAACCAAATACCATATTTTACACATTTGTCCCTCAGATTTCAGGGAGTGATCTACAATCCAACAACAATCCATCATTCGATTATCATGTCCATTTAGTTTGTCATAACTGAAAAGAAAATATGCGTGAGAATTACTTTGTTGTGCCAGAATTCAAAGTGTCACATTTATTTTATTATTCCATGCCCAAATGCCACCATAAAATAAGTCTGTACTATAGTAGAGTAGTCTCATCTAAGACCCAACCAAATGCAAGTGCCCGTCCATAGCAGAGGAGAGAAACAATCAGGACACACACCAAATGAAACTGGCTGATCTAGACGTCTGATAACAACAAGCCTTTCGCTCTCAGACCTTTTCTACGTCTCCTCTTTCATCTAGTGACAGGTGAGAGTAGGAGAAACACGTAAAGATGGGAGAGAGACTGCACTTTAATGCTACTTCTTGTGTAGTGCCGGACCAGCAGTTAGTCTGTTGTTATGGGAGGGGACAGTCTGTGCTGTGCTGTGGGAGTAATGATTTTAGTTTGAAACTGAATTACCAATCGATTGTTCCTGCAGATCAGAACACAGCTTGTGATCTGACTGTGTGGACACGCTGTGCACTGAAGTCGCTTTGCAAATTGACTGCCAAACACATAGAGAGGAATCTATATATGTCAGCTTTGCCCTGCATGTATGGGGACCTGCTGTGTGCGTGAATAGACCCTATTATCACAGGAACCCAGCTGCAGACTGTTTACGCTGAATTGGGTGGTAACTGAGCATGTATTTGGTGAGGAGGACCCAGGGAATCAAAGATAACTCACCGTCTATCCAGAATCAGAGCTTGTGGTTAGCTCTTACCCAAGCTGGCCTGGTTGAGAACGGGCATATCGGGAAGGAAAGTGGGCCTTCGGCATTGCAAGTCTGCTCTCAACGTCTTCTGTTTAATGTAAGCTAAATAATACTGTAGATCATTGCATTATCTATTATTAGACTATTTTAGATTTAGCAACATGCCAGCTGCTGTAGCCTGGAAATAAGCTGTTACAACAACACTATGCCTCCAGTCCAGAATATAACCACAAATCAGTGTGAGTATGTGTGCGTGATTCAGATACCACATTAGCCAGCAGCGTTAGCAGTTAACAATGCAGTTTTCCCTCTGAAGCTAAGCCGGGTCGGTGCTGTTCAGTCCCTGGATGGGAGAGCAAATAATGCTCTTGCATCTAGTCAAATCCCAACTTCCCAGAGCAGTGAAAGGGACATTGATCTGCATAGGGTGCAGTCTTTCAGTCATGATGTTAGACATCCAGGCACTAAAGTTTACACTAAAGGTCCCATAAAACTGATTGTGAGGGCTAACCCCAGTATCATGGGTGCATTTCCAACATTGCTCTCATACCAACATAGCAATATAGTCATCCTCCGCTTGCAATTACCTAAATTATCACCTGTACTCCCCTAGTTACTTTTCCTTAGGTCGTTGCTGTAGGTGGCAATTTGTTCTCAGTCACCGTCCCTGGATAAAATAACAGTTCATAACTAAAATATACTTGGTTAACACACACACTTGCGGTTATACTCTGGAACAGATATGGGGTGGAATTGTAACTGCTTTTTTTGTAATGATTTATTTTCCTAACGATGGCTGCAGAATGCGTTAGCACAAGCATCGGGTTGCAGATAACAGAGGCTAGGCAATGCTGTAATTACTAAACTCATTGCTGACCTGTCAAATTGCTTGTCAGCAGCTGATTTGTTTTTGGCAGCCATCAGCTCTTGATTGAATTAGTGTTTGGCATTTCTGATGGGTGGATGAGGGAGGAACTTGGTTATTTCCTGTTGCCAACAGGAACTAAGAGGATTGATACTGCGACATTGAATATTCTTGTGTAACTTAGGTAGCATACAGGTAGCATATATGCTACTCATTCCGTTTCTTGTCAATCACAGAGGAAATTAAATTTTTGGGACATTCTTCTCTGGATATTGGTGAAATGGCCAAACACGTATTTCTTGTTGTTTGTTGCTATTATGTGAGGTAATTTACCATTGATTTATTCATGAGAGTCATCTTGGAATTGAATAGTCTAAAAGTACAAAATGGTCTAGAGGAAGATTTCCCATTGCATGTCATTTCACATAGAATTATACAGTCCTTAACGTCAGCAGATTTCTTTAAACTCAATTTGTTTTTAAAAGTAAAGTGTTTGCTCCATGTTCATGCTTTGGCAGACCGAACTGTTATCTAATTGTATGTCCACATTGTATGAACACCATCATATAACAGTTGCCCAACAGTCTCTGGAGGCATAAATGTGGATCTTTCTGGGCCTTTCTATGTTTACTGATAGGATCAGTTTGGTTTCTACCTCATACTGTAGGTTAGATGGGGTCATATTGGTGTAATATTTTGTTTGCCCTGGGGTGAAAATAATTTTGTTTGGTATAATAGCTGCCTAAGCTTATTTCCCATTGGAGACATTTTCATAGGAATATTCCTGAACTAAGGTTATTATGTCCTGGTATGTTTGATATGTACTATTGAAATGAAATTTGGTGTCACTCATGCAATGGTTTTATAAAAGGTATCATATGAACCTGCTTCTGTATAGATTTTAAAAACGTTCAATATATATACAAGCACAGATGTCAACATCTGAAAAGCCCAAAACCAGAAGTGACTAGACTCTTATAGGAATACTGGAAAAGCCATATACTCTATTTAACATGTACCAACATTGCTAATTTAAACAGCTTGGACAGAAAAGGCGAACACCGTAACTTCATGTTGGGAATAGAGGCGTGGGGGCAAAAGCACCATGAGGAATAGAGGCGTGGGGGCAAAAGCACAATGACTTGGTGTGGATGCCTGCTGAAGCTTGGACCAAAATGGCATAAACAATTGTGTAATAGTTTTCCTGTTCTTTATTCAAAATGGTTTGTGCCCAAACATGCAACAGAAGTGTGGGCATATATTGATCATTAAATAAATGAATGTGAGTTTTTCACTGTTTTGCCAGCGTATCCTTATTCTAGACCAATGGTTGGTCAGCACTGTCATTGTATTAAACTAGTTGGGGTTTTGTGTATTTTAAGGCAGCAGCATTATTTTTGTTAACAGAATGTTCAATGTTCAATCAGATATACAGGTTTGATTTCACTGGGCAGTTGCTATAAATATCCCAATGCAAAATAGTATGTGGAAAAATATGTTAAATAGAAACCAAATGATGAACTATTGTAACAGAAAGTAAATGCATCTCAGCCAATTAAGATCTAAAGAGCCCAATTCCCCCTCGTCTTCCAGCTCACATAATAGCTCATCATAGCACTATTATGTGAGAGATGACTGCCAATGGCAATTGATTGATTATTCTTTCCCTCCTGAAAACACAGGGAGTAATATGAATTAATCTCTTCATCGGATTCAATGTGAGGAAAGCTTAATGCTTTTCTTTGTCTCTCTCTTGAGTTTTTCTCGAACTGCACCATTTCTGTCATTTTAAGACAGGATCATGTAAGCTGTTTAATTCCCTACTTTCTAAAACAAATATTGGAGAAGGAAAAAAAGTGGTGTTTGTGCAGATAAATGAGAAAAGTATTTGAGTGAAAACACAAGCTAGATGGCCTGTCAGTCAGCATGTTTACTCTGTTGTTTAGCTGTTTCTTGCTCTTTCCCATCCCAACGAGGCTTGTGTTACACAGCTCCTTTGCTCATGTTAATAACAGCCTCCTATCCGGTGGCTATTTTAAAGCTACTCTACTTCTGCCTGTTTCTCTCTGCCAAGAAGAGCCTTTAGGAGGATTTGAGAGAGAATGGGAGTGAGGGAAAGACAAAGAGAGAGAGATCTTCAGAGTGAGAAAGGAAGAGTGATAGCCTTGTTTTTCCAAACATCCAGTTGGATGAGCTGGGCTGTCTGATGCTTTGTCACAGCTTAGCCTCGATTTCTTTGCTTTTTTGCTGTTATCTTCCTATACATCTATTATCCCCAGTTACTTGGTTAAGGTAAGAACACCCCATGATAACATTTCTGTAACATTAAACCTGTTATGCTCAAGTGATAACTCCCCTGCTGACAGGCCAATCTTGGTTGTACCAATGGCAGATTTAGCTTCTGGCAAAAAGCTTTCCCTGTAATATAGTGTGGTTTGGTTTAGCCCTAACAAGGGCTGTTGCAGGCAGCATTCATTCATCCATCCTGCTCGTCTGATCATTTTAATTACAGAGTGCTCATTGTTTGCTCTGACCCATTTTAGTATGGGCTCTGCCGTCAGCTGCACTGTCCCCCCAATCACACTTAATTTCATCTGGCATTTGACTCAATCGGGGCCATCCGTGAAACATGAACATTAAACGCCTGCGTTCCGTAAAATGATTTGGGAGCAACAATATACAGTATATTACAATAACAAGAGCCCCTCCCCCTTGTTGCTACTCGCTGTCCACTGAGACGAAGGCCAAGCGACTGGCATGGCAGGGCAGAGCTATTAATGGTCAATATTTATGCTGGTGGCTGGCTATTTCTGGGGTGTTGATGAAAGGCATGTCCTAAATGGCACCTTTTAAAGTGTTCTGCTTGTGAGCCATGACCTATAGAGTGTACTACATAGGGAACAGGGTGCCATTTGGGACACGTTGTAGTTCTCAGAGATGTGTTGGACCAGTGCCCAATGGACCTTGTAACTGGAAGCACAATATAACACACCTCGTGGAAATGGGACATGCTTTATACTGTGTATTAATGAATGCTTTTCCTTATTGCAGTGTTTTCTCTAGAGATAATTTACTGGAATTCGACGGCATCAATTGTTGTTTGTTTTCATACTGTCTCACCTTAGAGTGTGGTTTTTAAATTTGAATGCAGTTGTTCTCTGATTAATGCACATTCAGGAGCTATAGGTTAGACAAGTGTTGGAAGCGTACTGTACACCAAAGACCCAGCACTAACTGGTTGTAGGGTCAGTGGGAAATATGTCGGTGTTGATGGTATTCATGAATAACTAAGTACTGACAACCGATGGACCCAAATATGCCTGGTCTGGGAGGACATAGTGTACTACCTCATCTTTGGACGTATAATGCCCACAATAGAACATATTCAGATCCTTACCCCCTGGATTCTTCTTCATTACCCCAAACGTTTCTGTGTTGTCTTGGTTCCATAGTTGCAGTTAGTTCACCCCTTAACTCAACAGAAAAACCACAGGGGTTTAGGAACTGAGGTAGCACTGCACAAAACTCCTCACATTAGCACAATGTTCTCTGAGTTTGAATGGAGGGATATTTCTGAAGCTTCAGTGTTTAATATAAAAGAAGGGGACAGCGAAACACTGCACAGATAAGCCCAGGCTACATGGAGGGTAATTACTAGCGGAGTGCTATTTAGAATGCCAGACGTGTTTGTACAGTAAATCAATTAAGCTAAAATAACCCAATCTTGAGAATTTTGACCCAGCCAGTTGGGTTGTGTGAATTTCATTGTTTCTTTATTTGTAAAGGTGAATTTAAAATCCCTGAATATCTGAATCTGACGTGGAAAACGCATGAATCGTTAAAGCCACAAAAGTAGGTGACCGTTTTATCAGATTTTGAAAGGCATCTTCATGGAAGTCAGATGGCTCAGCGATTCGGGAGTCAGACTTGTAATGTGATTCCTGAGTGGGCCAAATGTTGTTGTGCCCATTGTACTTGCTGTAAGTTGTTCTGTATAAGAGTCAGTGTTGGAAATGTTACTTTTTAAATGTAATCAGATTACAGTAATCGAATTACAAAAATCTATTGTGGATGGTTATCTAGTAACTGTAAGAGATTACATTTTAAATGTAACCTACCCATCCCTCAAACGCACACTACCTCTGCCCATTTGATCTAGTGTCTTAGTTCTGCCCCATGGTGCCTCTGCATGCACCAATCTACACAGTATCTTATTTATTGTTGGTCATTTGCACACTATCAATTTGCACAGTTATGACCAAGTGTTAATTATTCTGTTGTTTTTGCCTTGCCACTGTACATAACTAAAGAAATATGTACACTGTGTTTTTTGACTTTTTGATTCCCGTGTGTAACTTGCGTAATTAATGTGTAACTTTGTCATCTTGCACCTTTTCGCTTATATCTTGGCCAGGTTGCCATTTCAAATGGGAAGTTGTTCTCAATGTGCCCACTGTTAACGATTAACTAAAGGTTAAATAAAAATAAAATAAAAAACCCTGATAAGCGTCTGCATGTCGTCTTAAATGTAAAAAAAATTGCTAATAGTCTGCATTTGTAGCTGTCCTAATTAATAGCTTACTTCTTTTTACAGCAGGTTGGTCATACTATTTTTTTAATTTTCTTTGTTTGGAGGTTTAACAATGCTTCAGAGTTTGTTTAACCCAGATTTATGGTTAAATTGAGGGTTTTAGAGTTAGGCTAAATATTGTTTAGTGTAAATTTAAGGCTTGAAGTTTAGGAAAATAGGATTTTAAAAGGGATAACTTTTTTGTGTACCATCAAGTATATTAACAACGTTGCATTTGTGGGTGTATTGTTTTTTTTTTCTTCCTCAAAATGCCTGACGTTCCCTGGCCATGTCAAGTCTGAGTTACACAGAGGGGAAAAGGGAGGGCCACTCTTTATTGACAGATGTTCCACAGTTGAGGTTATCTGCAACTCGCTGTGGTTTGTGTGTCTATTTGAACCACAGTGTTCAGTAGGACAAGTCCAGGTAAAGAGGTTTGTAAACGGTTTGTGTTGAGTGTTTAAAACCACCTGCTTTTCCAACTGCTAGGGGGGCTCATGGCTTCCCTTCTCATTGGTGCGTTACACTGTTAACATTGCTGCTGATTCTCCACTCTCTCTCCAGGGCATAGACTAATTAATGGAGACCATTCGCAGTTGATTAGCTGCCGTTCTTTCGGTAATTACATTCGCATACTAACCACTCAAAAGAAAAAGAGGGGAGGGAAAAAAACAAACGATTGGAAAAATAAATTAATGCACTTCTCACTTTGCTCTGATCTTAATTTGTTTCCACTATTGTTTGGCCTCCACTAGAGATAAGAAACAGTTTTTTTCTCTCCCTCTATATTTGAGTTGTTCCACATTCATAATTTTTCAGTAGAATGACTTTGTAATAAACACACAAAGGGAGATTACTTCAGTGCTTTGTGCATGGGGAACATGTCACATAGAGTAGGCTGGGGTTTGTGCTGCTGTTGTAGCCTGGCCACAGAGAGGTGCATTGTACTCCAGGGCTCAGCTGCTAGCCCATAATTCTTCATTCTGTGCCCTATTGTTCCTACCTGTCAGGACGCTTGTGTCTCAGAAGAAAGGAAGTGGCTGCCATTTTGCTGGACAGCCTTGAGTGTGGATTTACGGGGTTGTCATGAATATGCACATTTCTTTTGCGATTTGTAAACTAAACTATTTTTTTCAAATTTTTACACTTCAATCGGGATTTCACTAAACCAATCCAAGCCCAAACTCTGGATGTTCTAGTGATACTCTCCTACCATCTTTTTTTGTTCCACAGCAGCATTCTCCCATGGGTTACTTGAAGTTAATAACCTGCCAGAGCATCTTGATACTGGGCTTTGTGATGCAAACCCATCCTTAATTACCATCCCATAAGGCATGAATAGCCAACCCAGATTCTCATTACCTTTCATGGAATTGGCTACAGCCTCTCAACAAACATCTTGCTACTACGTGACAATAGAGCGTGTGGCAGAACTCACCCACCTAAGCAGAATATCTAAGAGTAAACTCAACATGAAAAAATGTTATGATATTGATTTCATCTAATCTGTGTTACACTGTTTTGAACCAATATTGTTACAAAGCTTTAGTTCTAACAATGGTCTGTTGTCTTCTCTTGCAGTTTGCAAACAACAACAACTACATGAACATGGCAGATGTCACTGGTGGTGTTGATGTAAGTAAAGTATCCACTATTCCACTTTACAATTGTATCTCTGTCTCTATATACTTTCTAAAGCCTTCTCCACATTCTGGTCTGAGCCAATAATAGCATGCTAGAGCATTCAATGAATGAGATGAAGATGTTACATTTGACATTTTAGTTCTTTAGCAGATGCTCTTATCCAGAGCCACTTACAGTAAGTACAGGGACATCCCCTGGAGAAATTGAGGATAAAGTGCCTTGCACATGGACACTGACATTTGGCCCACTTGGTAATTGAACCAGTAACCTTCTGACTACAAGTCTGATTCCCTAACCACAGAGCCATTATATATAAGTAATATATATACTGTAGATATTTAAATATATTACTCTACAGTACAATAGTATTGTTATAATTTGTATTGTTACAAGATTGATGAGAAACATTGGTCAAGTTCAATATAGAACCCTCTAGAGAAAATATTGTGATGTTTCTACCTTGGACAGCATTCCAGGCAATATCAAGTGTCATAGGGATACAGCTGTTTTCACTCTTGTTCAGACATGATAAAGGAGCCTGAAAATAAACATTCCATCACTCATAAAATTAAAGCACACTCACTCTCCGTTACATATTATGAGAGCCTTATATCTCCTCTAGGATTTATATAGCGTACATCTCTGAAGAAATTACTGCAAAATCATCAGTTTTCAGAAAACAATATTTGGTGGAATAATACTCATTTAAGGATAATAATAATTCGCTTTCATTCGTCTTGGCATTCTCTCCACCAGTCTTTCATGTTGATGTTGGGTGAACTTATTTATGCCACAAAGTTCAAGTAACTCGGCATTGTTGTTTGGCTTCTGACCATCCGTCTACCTCTCTATCACATTCCAGAGGTTTTCAATGGTGTTTGTTTAAGAAAAATGTACAGTGGTCTATTATTTTTTTCCAGAGCTGTGTGTATATACACCGATCAGCCATAACGTTTTGCTGCCAAAACAGCCCTGACTCGGTGAGACATGGACTCCACTAGACCTCTGAATGTGTGCTTTTGTATCTGGCACCAAGACGTTAGCAGCAGATCCTTTAAATCCAGTAAGTTGCCAGGTGGGGCCTCCATGGATCGGACTTGTTTGTCCAGCACATCCCACAGATGCTCCATTGGATTAAGATCTGGGGAATTTGGAGGCCAAGTCAATACCTTGAACTCGTTATTGTGTTCCTCAAACCCTTCCTGAACCAATTTTGCTTTGTGGCAGTGCACATTATCCTACTGAAAGAGGCCAATGCGATCAGGGAATACCGTTTCCATGAAAGGGTGTACATGGTCTGCAACAATGCTTAGGTAGGTGGTACATGTTAAAGTAACATCCACATGAATGGCAGGACCCAAGGTTTCCCAGCAGAACATTGCCCAAAGCATCACACTGCCTCTGCCGGCTTGCCTTTTTCCCATAGTGCATCCTGGTGCCATGTGTTCCCCGGCCATCCATGTGCTGTAAAAGAAAACATGCTTCATCAGACCAGGATACCTTCTTCCATTTCTCTTTGTTACAGTTCTGATGCTCATGTGTCCATTTTAGGTGCTTTTGGCAGAGGACAGGGTTTAACATGGTCACCCTGACAGGTCTCTGTCTATGTGCGATGCATGTGACACCTTTCTATCAGATACAGCGATGAACCTTTTCTGCAATTTGAGCTACAGCAGCTCATCTGTTGGCTCAGATCCCATGGGCCAGTTCACTCCCCACGTGCAACAATGAGCCTTGGCCTCCCATGACCCTTTCACCAGTTCACCGCTTTTTCTTTCTTTGACCGCTTTTGCTTAAGTACTGACCACTGTAGACTGAGAACAAAAGCTGCAGTTTTGGAGAGGATCTGACCCAGTCATCTAGGCATCACAATTTGTCCTTACGCTTGCCCACTTTGAGGATGACATTTTTACTTGCTGCCTTACATATCCCACCCACTGATAGGTGCCATGATAACGAGATCATCAGTGATATTGACTTCACCTCAGTGGTTATAATGTTATGGCTTTTCGGTGTATACATGTGTCTCAGAATATACTTCATGTAATGCCACAGAATTTGTTTCAGACTACATTTGCTAAACAACTTAGCTCACTTATAGAATCTTCAGTGTAGTCAAACATCACACCATCCTCCTTGCTGCCTTGTCATTAGGGATAACAAAGTCCAAAAACCATAACAACCAACATAACTAATGTAAAGATAATAATTGAAATAATTAATATACTGGAAATTAACATAATCATTAAATTACATTTTATACAAGGTGACACATACATATAAATGTGGTGCTCAGTGTTTTAATTGATCAGATATTTGCTTCGGGTGATTTGTCTTTGACGGAGTAAGGTGTGATGAACGGTCATATTTAAGATTGTTTCACAGCTGTTCCAGTAATTGTCAAACAGAGAACAATAATGAATGGCGCAGGTTACTATTGTAATAGCAGATGTTGAGGAGCAAGTGAGACAGAGGGGGGATTTTACTAATAGGGACTTGATACAACTGAATTGGCAATCACTTATGAAGTAGTTCCGGTTGACCAGAATCTAAAGTGCACAGTGATGAGTGTTAAAATTAGATCAGGTGACAAAGGGGGGGACAGTGTGGTAAATTACAGTACATCTAATTTATTAAGGAAATGTTAGTGTCAAGCCAATAAGCTACACTGTCATAGTCAAATATTGTCTGCATGATCATTTAGGCATCAGGCATCCGTCATTGCAATGTAATTTGTCGACCCTCTGGCAGTGCTACTAAATCAGGCTGTCAGATGCTATTCTATGGGATGTTAGCTAGTAGCTAGCTGTGTGCAATTGTAATAGAGTTAAGAACATACTGCTCTTCCAATAAAACACAGCTCAATCGGTTGAAACATTGTCATGGGAGGGGCGGCACTGTGTTGTGAAGCAGAGGACCACAGGTTTGCAAACTGTCAGTGGAGAAGCTAAATTGTTAGCAACAGCACATTGGTGCTTGTTACTGTGGTGCCTGTGATCCGGATTGTTTGTTGCACTCAGATAAATGGCCAAAGTAGCGTGCATGCTGTGTATCGAGCTCAGGAGAAAGTGTAAAAGATGTAATACTGTACTGTAAGCTCCCTCGACAACTAGCTTAAAATGTTGCTGATGGTGTCTGCAACTGGTGCTTTTTGTATCACTAAAACTTCAACAAGAAAAGGAGACCCGTGTGTGCCAATGCAGACAACTGCACGTAACCACCCTTCAGTACATAGCGTATTATAGCGTATTATAACCACCTTGCTCAGTACATAGCGTAGTATTATTATTATTATTACTATTTTTTATTATTGTTTAAAAAATTATTTATATTGTTGTAATCTTTTTAAGCCCACTGCATAGATGTGTTGAGCCATGTCAAAAGAATTTCTCTGCATAGGATGATGTGATGTTATTCGATGCATATGATAAATAAACGACTTTGACTTCATGGTGCCAGGGAAACGGTCTATGGAGCTACTGTTAGCAACAAGAAGTTGACTTCGATTGCACAAAGTATACACATTACATTATTTTACAAACTGGCAATCTGGCCAGCTTGTACTGACATCAAGAATAAATCACAATGAATTAGTCACCACAGCAGCTGCTGTGTGTTAATGCAATTTAAGCAATGTTACATGTAGCTCTTTAGCTAATGTAAGCTAGCCTGCTAAGCATGGGTTTATGGGCTGCCAATGGCAGTTTGTTAAGCTCTAATTTTAACACAATGCTAGCTAGACATGTATCTATTTATCCATCTATTCATCTATCCTTACAACAAGGGGTACACTAGCAATGTTAACACATCTAGATGAAATTATCTTGCTAACATTGGCTGGCTAGCAATAACACACAAAGGACATGCATAACACGGAAGTGTTAGTACTGTAGTGAACACTCTGGTTTGGAGTATTTTAACAAAGTCAACAGTAGGTGTCAGTGATTGTGTTTGACCTCAAATGCAGAATCACCAGAACCTGAAGCCTTATAATAGAGTTTTATAGGGAGACGTTTCATTGTCCAAATGGGGGCATCCATTCCCCACAGCCAGGGGCTGCTGGGGCCTTTTAGAAATAGAGGCCACGCTAGCACAATCTGTTCAGAGAGCATTCAGCCCCAGCTGTGAAGGCCGGTGTGGCAGGACTCGCAGGGTGGGGGCTGGTGGGCTGTGGTCGAGGAGGGCAGCTCATTTGCATTTTATCAAAAGGACAACTGTTTCCAGTGTTGAAACGCAGATGGCATTGTACCTCAGCCCATGTTTTCTGTGCGTGTGTGCATTTGTGTTTGTGTGTGTAAAGTAAAGAGAGACCGAAATGCCTGTTAGCACAGACAGAGCATAGATATTTTTTTTCTAATGATAACAGATTTGGAGTGTGTGTGAAGTATTTTTTCTTGTAACCTGAACTGAGTAAAAATGTAAGTGACTTTCCAATATGAGTTGTGTAATTTCATATTGAAATTAGTTTTCTCTCCACTTCAACGCCGTGTTAATCTAGTTAATGTGTCAGTCCTGAGCTCTGGATGCACTGGAAGAAAGGCTTATGTACCAGGGCCAGCCAAAGTGCATCTAGCTCCATTTCAACAGCAGCTACATTTATACATCTGCATTCTGCATAGAGACATTGTCAAAACAATACTTGTTTAACATAAAACATCTTGTTCTCTTGCAACTCTTGTATAATATTAAAGCTTGTATAATATCTCTATGCAAACGTCTGGCTATTTCATTACTAATTAAGTGAACTTCAGAGAACCTCTTCAAATAAAAAACGCATATTTAAATACATACAATAATATCGGCTAGTATGATAAACTAGCTATACCAAAATGGCTTATCTAATAGATACAGTAAAACATTATTGAACATTTAGAAGGGCTGGTGTATTATTACCTTCTGCACTTACAGAATGAGATAAGATGACCTTGTGCTAAGTCATACATCCTCACAGGCAGGCTTGACAGGTCTCCTTAAAGAATATGATACTGTACACCAGGATTCAATTCCACTCAGTGATGGGTATCACTTCATCCTTCCAATTAAATTAGACAGGAGTAATGATATATAAATATGTAGAAATGGATTTCAGATGGTTCCAAATTTGAAATATGTTGATTGCAGGCCAACAGTGATCTTGTCATTTGAGTAGCTATATGCTCCTGTGCCTCTCTAGATGTTGGAAACTGGAGTCTCAATCCTGGCTTTATTGATCTGAGGGCCTATTATATTCTGTAATTGCATGCCTTACCTTTAACAAGTCTTAGTTATTGCATCAGTGAATTGGATTACAGAAGTTTATTGAAAGGCTTGATGATATTGCCTCAAAAGAGTATGGGAGAGTGAACATCGTGCTCGTTCTTGATTAATGGAATATGAGAGTGATAGAAATTGTGCAAGTAACACTTCAAATCAGAAGCATTTGCATTAATCGCCTCATGCATTTCCTGAAAAATATCCAATGGCCATAATCCTTGTCTGTTAGCACCCGTCGTCATCACTCATGCTAGTGAAATGTGTTTCTCATAAACCCAACTGGCTTTTCACCAGACGTGTAATGCAGCCTGTGTATAAACATTACAAAACGTGCTGCGTTTCACTGGAGCTCTCGGGCTGTCTAGAAGATTCTCATCAGCCAGGGCATTCCGAATTGATCTGGCCTGCCCTCTTATGCCCTCATTTATGAAATATTGTCTGTGAGGACCGAAATAAAAATAAAATCTCAAAATATGCCAGTGATCATTTACCTGCCTATGGAACGACTTGTCTCACACACAAACATACAAATGCACAGCCACATACAGCCACACGCACTAACACGTGTGGAATCAGAATATGGCTTGCTGGTTGGTACTTGGCTGTTTTTTCAACTATTTAAATGGATAATCAGGCTGCTGATGTGTAGAAAGTGGATTGTGCATCTCTTAATCTGAGATCATAGCCCCTCTAAGCTGCTCCCGGCACAGAATTAGCCAGGCTTTATGTGAAGTGACACCAGGCAGTGTACTGCAAGGCTGTAACAGTGTGTTACTTTCTGGGCTATGGGCTCCACCAGCCGTCCAGACAGGCAGTAGTCAGGAAGGGAGGCCTGCCCTACACTGACAGTCGACATCCTCCCTGGATACCCCAGATGAGCAAGTCTACAGTCTTAACATTTTTCCCATGGGAAGATGTTGATTTGGATAATCATTAACAACCACAGATGAAGAACACAACTGCATTCTTTGACAGAGATCTTCTTCCCTTTGCTCCCTCCATCTCTTGTTCCATTTTCCACCACTTTTGCGGAAACTGAAATCCTCTGTTGTCTCTATTCCTGCTCTTCAATGTCTCTGTTTATCTTAAAGGTCACCTTCATGTTTGCTCTATTTTACTACTGCACCTTGATCGTCAAGCAGTATTCTGTGGACACTACTTACTAGGGGTGGAACGGTACACAGAAGTCACGGCTTGGTTCATACCTCGGTTCAGACATCACTGTTCGGTACGAGTTCGGTACAATGGAGGGAAAACCTAAACAAAAATGCAGAACGCAAATTTTTTTATTGTGCATGTCTCAAGCTGTACCATCTGGTGTCATACAGTCTCTCCCCTGAGCTAGCACATCTGGGTGATTGCGTTGGATATCCGTTAGCATGTTAGATATATTTCCACTCACATACCCAACAACGGCTGAACAACGCTGACACACAGTCCTCGTCTTATCTATCACTCTATCGCCTGTACTACTGTAACCGATATATACATTATATGACTGTAACTGACTGGGAAACCAAAGTTTTCCCAAGCTTGCGATATTAGAGGTCCTCCAACTCATGTGAGTCGCCACCACTCGCCATACACTATACTCGTCCTTAGTGCTGCCATCTCTGACTCACTCACCGGACCGTCGACCTGACAAGAAACTGCACACCCAAAAACTGCATGTGTCCATTAACAACCCGCGTATCTAACGATAGTTCCGCATTAAATTAATTAATTTGCACGCAAGTTTATTTTATTTTTATACCGTGTATACTCCGTGTAAATCCATGCACCGAACCGTGACGCCCGTATTGTTTCGGTTCAATACGAATACATGTACCGTTCCTCCCCTACTACTTACTCTGTACATATACACTGCACAAAATTAAGGTAATACAGAAATCTCACTTCGATGAACGAAACATTGAAGATCAATATCTTTACTGTACATTGTGTTATTTTTTGAGAAAAAAATTATGTAACAATGGTCCATAGAATCCAAAATCACCAAATGATTGAGGGCTGGATTCAAACTCACACTGAATATCAAAGTAAACAATTGAAATCACAGGATGTTCCAACTTGGTGAATTTCATCACGACAACCCATAATGTGACTCAGTAGTTTGTATGGCCCCCATGTGCCTGTATGCACTCCCCACAATGTCTGGACTTACTACTGATGAGACGGCGGATGGTGTCCTGGGGGATCTCCTCCCAGACTTGGGTCAGGGCATAATTGAGCTCCTGGACAGTCTGTGGCGCTACTTGGCGGCATTGGATGCACCAAGACATAACATCCCAGAGGTTCTCAATCGGATTCAGGTCTGTGGAACATGAGGGCCAGTGAAATGGCATCAATGCCATGGTCATCCAGGAACTCCCCACATTGTCCTGCACCAGGAGGAACCCAGGGCCCACTGCACCGGCATAAGTTCTGACAACTAATGGCAGTCAGGGTACCGTTGGCTAGCACATGGCGGTCGGTGCGACCCTCCAAGGGTATGCCTCCCCAGACCATCACTGACCCACCGCCGAACTGGTCATGCTAGATGATGTTGCAGGCAGCATAACGTTCACCACAGTATCTCCAGACTCTTTCATGTCTGCCACATGTGCTCAGTGTCAACCTGCTATCATCTGTGAACAGACCATGACGCCAATTCTGGTGTTCTCTAGCGAATGCCAATCGAGCTGCATGGTGTTGGGCTCTGAGCACAGGTCCCACAACAGTACGTCGGGCCCTCGTGCCATCTTCGTTGAGTCCGTTTCTGACAGTTTGGTCAGAAGCATGCACACCAGTAGCCAGCTGGAGGTAATTTTGTAGGGCTCTGGAAGTGCTCCTCCTGTTCCTCCTCTCACAAAGGAGCAGATAATGGTCCTGCTATTGCGTTGATGCGCTTCTACGGCCCTGTCCAGGTCTCCTTGTGTCATTGCCTGTCTCCTGGTATCTGTGCAAATAGACAGCAAACCATCTTGCGACTGCATGTATGGATCAAAAAATAGCAGAAACAGAAGTGTTTGTGATGGACTAATGGACAGAAGTGTTGGTTTTCCCCTTAGATCACCTAAGTTTCAGAGAGAATGTTTTTTTATTTAGCTGCACACCAAAATGACACATTTTCCTCTGACAATTATGAAGTAGAGGATTATGCAATGGTTTCATCCAATTTGTTTGAAGTCACTGACACAAGCAAACTGCTGTGTCGCTTAAACCTTTGTGGTAAACTCTGTGATTGGTTGAAATTTCTAGTTCACTTTTTTGTACTGCAGCAACCAGTTCTCTTTAGTATAGGGATAGAAATGCACCGATCTGATACTAGGATTGAACATGTGTCCAATACTGGCCAAAAATGTGTTAATGTATTTAGGCAATATAGAAGTTAATGCATTTTCTATTACATTTTAATTGGGGGAAAAAGTAGTTGGTAAAAAAATTGAGGCTGGTGGGCATCCTCCAGTCCATTTCAGATTTCATCAATAAATTTAACTTTTTTTTTAATGTTTTGAAATACATTTTATTATACAGTGTTATCGTTGCTGTCTATGTTTTGTGAATATTAGTATTATAAAATGTAAGCTAGCTTGTTAATGAAGATCATGTCTGAAATGCTTGTAGAAATATTAATATTTATTCTATTCCATAAGCCGTGCAGCAAGAAATTACAACCTGGGATTATTGCCCCCCTTCGCCATTAATTGGCCACATTCCTATTTTGTTCGACGTTATGTTATTTTTATTTCAAAAATCTAGATAGTGATGTTCCCTGAAGTGTTTCCTAGAAATCTAGCTTGTTTGCGTGTTTTCCTGTCAAGAAATATTCGTGACAGACCAACTTTTCCTTGCTAGCTCAGTGTGATTCTTAAAGCAGGGTTTTCACCCAAAATGTTTCTTCCAGTATACAGTAAAGATTGACAGTGTTTGTTTACATGTTATACTCTATGCATGTATATGGATATTTAAACAACTAAGCTTGGAAATTTAGCAACACCTTTATGTTTGAGGTTAAAATGTGGATATTACTTAATGTGGTGTCTGTCGCCCAAGTCAAATTTTACGATTTGCAACTTGTCACACAAATTGTTAACGCATTAACTTTTAAACCTCCCCCAAAATAACTTAACCCGCATACATTTGTATGAATTTTGGTGGATTTTGAGCTGAAAGGGTATACTTGATTGCAAAATGAACTGTTGTTTTTCAGTGAATGTAAATTTTCAACTTGAGGAAATTTAATCCTCCAACCACTAGAAGTGGCTGATAATAGGGGGATGTTAGCCACATTCACAACCAAGTGCTCTTCCACTGCATTTACATTTCCTTATATCTATTGGGGCTTATTTGCTTGCTTGCTGATGGACAGTCTATCAGACTAAGTGCCTAAGGAGGTTGTGTGGAATTCGAGAGAGCTCCTCAAGTTTACACACTAAAATTGTGTCCCGTCCCAAGCTGTGCTGAAAATGTTGCTGAAATCTATCGGTATGTAAATGCGGCCTCCGTGTAGACCAGCCTTACTTACTAATGAACAGATGCAATTGTGATGAATCCTCAACACAACGCATGTTATTTTTATGTTTTTAATTATGATCATTTATTTTTGTTTTTTGAGAAGGCAGCTACATTTTAGAAGTGCAGTTACTCTATTGAAAGAAAAGAGAATCTAAGGTTCATTGATGTGAGAACACTGTTGAGAAAATCCCCATTTGTAGTTGAGTTAACATGAAATGGCAGTAAGAGAGTGGAGCTATGGCTTCAGTTCAAAGCTGTGTAATTTGTCCTGCTCTCTGTAAGCCAGAGCCCAGAGGTGTGATGAACATACGGTGGCTCCTTCAGAAAGGAAAGCTGATTGAACAGCTGTGAAACAAGCAGCATCAGAAAGTCCAACAGTGGTCTGAATAGTGAAACTCTATTAGCAGTCTCTGCCTTTGGAATTCATCTGTGCTTGTCAAGACTGCTGCCCTGAATAGGCAATGAATTTGTTTCAAGTGTCTGTATGCTAAAGCAAGCAAGAGGAACATTAATACACTCTAATGAAGGACAAGGTTGACATATTCTCTCTGCTGTTACTGTCTTTTGTTATTTCTTATGCATTAGAGAGAGTGGGGTTGATTAACCTTTGTTTACCCTCCCCTAAGTTTGTTCTGGCGAAAATCTTGATTAATGATGACACCAACACATTGACCTAAAGCTAATAGAAATAGGTTTTTGAACTTGATTTTAGACCTGTGAAGTCTGCAAATGAGTTGCTTGCTTCCATGCTAGTTGTGACTGTGTCCAATTGTAGCATCATCTGCGTGTAATGTGACCTAGAGGGTGTTATATTGGGTCATTATTTTAATACATTGGCCTTTTAAAGTGTAGATTAACGAATGTGTATATAAGGACAAAACCTCTGGTAAAGTGAGCATATATAATAAAAATCTACATTTGGCACCGCCCCCACTTCACAGCCAATCAGGAGCTGCCACTAGTGTGACAGAAAGCTTGAATTCTGCAGGCAGAAGGATTAGAATGTTTGATCGGCAGATTTAAGGGTGCAAGCAAGGGGAACAAAGAGAAACACTAGTGGCCAAGCATAATAATCTCTGGAAATGTTGTTAAAACTAATCTTTTCTTGGTGGTGTGTACTTCCTCCACACTTTAGACCCCACATCTCCAATCCCTTAGGTTAAGAGGCTGTCTTTTCTGACTGTCATGATTGCTGCCTGATATTTTTCGGTTTAACGTCTTCCAATCGTTTTTGCACATTTCTTCTCTTGCATTTTTACTTTAGTCTGTGTTCTCTTATTAGGTTTCAATGAAATGTTACATCGATGTAATACTTTAGAAAGTTACATTTTGTGAAACTTTACATAACATATCCCTTTTTTTAGCAGAAAAATCCCTGAACGGAAAGCTTGATCAGTTTTGAGATACAGTTGTGCTCAAAGGTTTGCATACCCTTGGAGAATTGGTAATGGATGTGTTTTCAGAGAAAACATGAGTGAGCAGGAAAATATTTTTTCATTTCTCACAGGATTCGTATTCAACTGTAGGTCATAACAGAATGGCACACTCATAGAAAACATGGCAATAAAGAAAATAATTAAATTACCCCTGTTCAAAAGTCTGCATACCCTCAGGTCTCAATACCATGTATTGCCCCTTTAGCAACAATGACAGTGTGCAGTTGCTTGTGATAGTTGTCCATGAAGCCCCAAATACTTGCAGGTGGTAAAGCTGCCGCTTTGTCTTGGCAAAATGCCTCCAGGTCATGCAAAGTCTTTGGTCATATTGCATGAACCACACGTGAACCCAGAGTGGCTCTGTAATATTAAGGTCAGGTGACTGTGATGGTCACTGTAGAACCTTCACCTTTTTCTGCTGTAATGACTGGAGGGTCAACTTGGTCTCGTGCTTAGGGTAATTATCGTGCTGGAAAGTCCAAGAGTGTCCCATGCGCAGCTTTCGTGCAGAATAATGCTAATTGTCTGCCAGTATTATCCAATAAAATGCTGCATTCATCTTGCCATCAATTTTCACAAGGTTCCCCATGCCTTTAGAGCTCACCCCCCCCCCAAAAAAAAAACATCAGTGAGCCACCACCATGCCTCACAGTGGGGATGGTATTATTTTCACCATAGGCCTTGTTGACCCCTCTCCAAACATAGCGCTTATGGTTGTGAACCTAAAACTCTATTTTGGTCTATTCATGCTTCTTTTTTGGCAGCACAGTATCATCATATTGTGCACCTTGATACACCAACACCATCTTTTTCCAAAGCAGCCTGTATATCTCCTGATCATACCTATGGATTTTTTTTGTACCCTGAACAATTCTTTTGGCAATTTTGGCTGACATCTGTCTTGGTCTACCTGACATTGACTTGGTATCAAGAAATCCCTAAGTCTTCCATTTCTTAATAAGTGATTGAACAGTACTCACTGAAATTTGCAAGGCTTTGGATATCTTTTTATATTCTTTTCCAATTTTATGCAGTTCCAGTAGCTTATTACGCTAGTCTAATGACAGTTATTTTCTGTACCCCATTTCTTAGTCTCTATCCTGCTCAGTGCATCCAACTGAACGCTTACAAACTCATTGACTATTTATTCACAGACACTAACTGCAATTGAAAATGCCACAGGTGTGGGAAATTAAAGATGAATTGCCATTTTAACCTGTGTGTGTCAACTTATGTGTCTGTAACAAGGCCAAACATTCAAGGGTATTTAAACTTTTGATCAGGGCCAATAAAAAACTGTGATAGTCAATAGCTTCATATGATCACTATCCTTACGTTACAGTCAGATTTTTAGCATGAACAGTAATTTTGTCAAAATCAATGCTGATATTTCACAACGTCTGCCAGGGTATGCCAGGGGGAGGGTTTTTACACTCCAGGCTACTATTGAACATCTTAAGCTAGATTGAAAGTATTTTGTATAATTAATGGTTTTGATTAACATCTTAATTGTAAAATTAATATTGAATTTAATTTCTGTTTGACCTTGAACTAAAACGTTTGCCAGTGACTGCTCTAGTCCTTAATGTAACTGTTCAGTATTAAAAGTGATTTAGTCGTATTCGTGTCATTGGCTTGGCTTTCAGTTGTTTTCAACCTTAAAACACTGAAAACAGTAAGCAACATTACATATACAATGATCCTATGAATCCATTCATGTGACAGTGCCATCAATCACCTAGCTAAATACCACTACCAGTTTATAGACTATACATTACACATGAACTACATTGATTAGTAAATATGAGTCCAATAATGTGTTGACTAATCAAGCCTTCCTCCCCTCCAGACATTTCACACCCCCAGCTTGGGAGACGAGGAGTTTGAGATCCCTCCAATCACCCCACCTCCAGAGACAGAGTCTGGCCTGGGCCTGTCAGATCTTGACTCTCCCTTCCCAGGGCATCCAGAACACCTGCCCCAGCACAGGGGGCCATTCACTCCCCAGTTCCCTCCTCAGAGCCTGGAGTTGCCCTCCATCACCATCTCACGCAACCTCATGGACCAGGAGAGGCTGTCCAGTATCAACGGCCTACCAGTGGTGAGGACAGAACTTGACATACACTTACAGGAGAGGGGTTAAATAGAGGGGTTAAACATAGCAACTTGAGTATTCTGTGTGTAACTTTGTCCTGTTTTAGCACTGGCATGCTTTTCTTCGTCTCCCATTGCAAAGGAGAGTCAGTTCTCAAACGGCTTAGCTCGTTTAATAAAGGTGAAATCAAATAAATAAAATAAATAGGCACACAGAACAGTGTGCTGATGGGTTATACACCTATTCAATAAACAGTATACTACAATTTGCTTTATATTTAACATTTTTTGACAGAATATTTTCGAAAACATTATAAATAAAACACACACAGACACAAACAGTTGTCAGTCACATTTACAAAAAGCAGATAGAGTAAACATTGAGGACGTTTTGTGATGTGACAATTCAAGCTTGGAAGTGAAAGTGAGATAAAATGTTTCTCAGGTAAATATAAAAAATATACATACCCTGTATGATTCACCAATCCTACTAGGGCACGTGTATAGGTTACCGCTGGCAGTTACCGTATGTTGATGCGCAGACAAAATGGTGTTGGGCACCAGTCGTCGACACTTGGGTACAAGATCATGATGCTGTCATATTAACAGGTCAGTAAAGCCCATGGGACCATTACGGTATGACCTGAGTACTAGGGGAATACCCGTAGATCTGCCATTTTATTAGGCTAAAGTGTAACCTTCACACCTCCAGTTGTTATTGCTCCTGGTACACCATCTGGCCCTGTTTTATAAAGCCGGCGGAGTGAAATAGTATCATAGTGCTTTCACTGGTTTCACCTGTGTGTAAATACTGCATCCAATTTAGGTTTATAAAGCAAAAGTAATGCCTACAATATATGTCTCGTTGTAAAAGAGAATAGATGTGAATAGAAGATGGTCATGACAGCAAAATATATTTCCACCCCTCCAGTGTGTGATGAAAGAAGTTCCTCAAACATTCATACTGTTTTACGGATCCATATATTATTTCTGTTTGTTTCATCAACACTGGCCTGTAAATGCTGATACATAATTCAGTACGGTCCAGTCCCCTTTAAGGTCACACAATGTTTTCCCTGGCCGTTATACCTCTGTCATTTCGTGAATGTACTCAGCTGACAGCCAGGGCATAATCTCAGTTCAGAATGCTAGGCTTTGTATTTGGTATAATAGCATATTGTTACAAGTATTATTAGCCTTGCAATGTGATTACTTAAACTGGGATTCTTTGAAACCAACCATTGAAATGTTTACGCAATATTATTCCAGTCTGTTAGTTAAGTTGACCATGGGAAAAAGATCTGCTGCATTATATACATATTAAAGGAGTTGATGAATGAATCTCCCTCAGTCCTCTTTTCCAGTAATGTGGCTGAGAGAATATGCTAGGATTCCAGAAACCAGGGACCATTTTATGTTGGGTTATATATATATATTTTTTTTTAAGTTGTTTAGAAAAAAGACATCCTTTTGGGAAATTATATACATTGAGGAGGATACATGAAATGTCACTACTACAGAACTATGGAAGTCATTTATGTAGGATATCGGGGCACAGAACATAATATATTGAAAGGTACTGTTATACTGATGCTGTGTCTTTACTTTTTCTCTCCCAAAATAGATAATTACGTAAAAAATAATGCAATGATAACCTTGGACCTATCATCCATGTTCAGATGTCTTGGAGATCGCACAATTTTTAACACACACAAATATGGTGAAATGCAGATGATATTACAGAGTATTTATTTACATTCCAATATGGGCAAGCACTTTAAAATTGTAAAGCCTTTTTTGCTCTCTTTCACGCTGCTGGCATGTAAAATAATTGCAGCTTTTAAAATATCTGTGCCACATAAGTGAGCCCCGGAAGGCTTTTGCCTACAGAATTTTCATTTCATGGTCAGTTAAGCTCTCTACATCTGGAGAAGAAATATAACCTTGATACAATTACAGTCCTGACTGTTCTCACGAATTGGTAGAGGATTAGATTTGATTCTCAAACATTATTCCTCTTTAACACCATTTGCATGGCTCATGTCTCTGATTGTGAGAAGGCTATTAAAACTACATGGAGAGAATGTGCGGTTTCTGCTCCTTTGCCTTGTGGCTTTGTCACACGCATACTGCTGCACACTGCCTGGCTCTTTTATCACTCATCACACATTGTACCACAAACACAAAGGCAGAAAGGCTTACCGACCGTGGACTCCATTTTGTTCTGGAAATAGCATTGATCCCCAAAAGTCCTAAACATAGAGACAATACTGTGACATTACATACATTTATACTATTGTCTTTAGTTTACCTTTAAAATACAAATGGTTACTGTGGGAATATGTTCCTATTTAAATATGTATATAGTGTTATAAAATGTTGTAATGTTTCCACTGAAGGTTCGTTCAGTCATTGAAATGACACAGGGCAACACCATTTCATACAGTTTGTGTTTTTCTTATTTGGAACGGATGCAAGGTCAAACAAATAATAAACCACACAATAGTGTATTACGTTTCAGAAGGAAGGCATAATTTTCAGAGTTTTCATGTCTTAGCTTAGTGAAAGGGAGTAATTTGTAACTGTGATAGCCTCTCGTAAAACATTAAACAGAAGCCAAATTGAATGTTTTTTCACGTACCTGTAATACTTTCAACTCCCCTTTCCATGGCGTTGCTCTCCCAACTGTTGCACTAATTCCATTCCCCTAATGTGCGGTGTATGTTTTGCAAATTGACAACAGATGCTGTGCTGTTCTACAAAGAGAAATGTATTTCTCAGGATTGCAGACTGGCAGAAATGGCTGGCAGAATAGCAAGGCCCCAAATCTGAAGTCATTATTTATTTAATCTACTCTCCTATCCAAGCCTTTGACTCACATTTTTGTCTCGCAGCATGTGTTCACCTGATTGGTGATTTGGTCTTTCTCAATAGTGCCAAATACGTTTTGGAGGCGGAGCTGCCAGTATCACTTTATTCATAGATGTGCACGTTCTCTTTCACCTGCACTGCATGAGCCTTTGTTATCATCTGTATCATTGAACACAGTTAGACCTTTCCGTTCTTTTAAGAAAGCAGATCTGTGGTTGGTTATGGATATAAAAAACAAATAAAAAAGTATCATAATATCCCACTTGATTGTAAATTACATTTTGTAATTGATATTTCTTGATTTGTTACCCAATGTTGATTCAGAGATGCATGTATATTACTTTCATTGATTTGCTTATTATGCACAGGATATTTGCTTTGTAGACTGGTACTTTCACTAATGCTATATAGCCAAGGCCCCGCGGTGCTAAAAAAGTAATGCAATTGGATCTGACTGCTGCATGTGTTTGCTGATTGGGATTCATTGGTACCCAGAAAACTTACAAATAGTCTATGAATGTATTCCCCTTGACCCCTTCAGAAACCACAAATATGTCTACTGTTGCAGAAATGTGTTTTACTGTTCTTTCTGTTACCTTTCATTCAAACTGAGTCGCACTGACATCAGTTGTACATCAATTTCAGAGAGTGTATTTCTGTTTTACCCCCCTCTGTCCTGTTTTTTTTTTCTCCACTCTTTTTGCTTTCAGCGAGACAGCTGTTGTGACATTGGGTCAGTCAGAAAGGAGCGATACTCATGCAGGCATGCAATACTTCTAATGAAGTCTCGACCTGACCCTGAATGATTGATTTTGTGAGGCAGCCATCACTTGAAATGAAATTATGTAATGTTGAAGAACTTTTAAATACATATAATCCATCTGAAGAAATAGGGTACGGAAGGGTTTAAGGAGACAGTAGTAGTTGGGGAGAGGGAGAAATGGAGGCAGTTTGTGACCCTTCGTGTTCAGGCAAAAGTGGTGCGGAGCCGTAAGTGGAAGCTGAGGCGTTTAACTCCATGTTTTCAAAAGGGGTCATGGCTAGTCTGGGTTAATTTTTGCTCCCACCCAGACTAGAGCATAAAGGCCAATGAGATGTCTTGCTTTGCCTTCCCATCCCCCACCACAGGGGCAGGAAGCTGACCAGATTAGCCCTACCCTGATGATCCTTAATGTACATTCGTTTGTGGACAGGAACTGGGTGGTTGTCCCGTGACAATCTGATATCTACCACGTTGATGGAAAGTGGGCAGTGGATATTGCCTATGCGCAGGTGTGTTATAGCTGGAACAGCTGAGAGAGGATACTGTATGTAGTCACATATATATCTTCATGCTATTATAGCATTTACCAGCATTTCAAATTCAATTTTTCTTGTTTGGCTGAAGCACCACATTTCTATGGCCAGGTACCTGAAAATGGAGAGGTAAAATATAAAATGTTGTACCCTTCTCATTTAAAAGCACATGTAGTAAAGGATGTGCAGAGGACTGATAAACTATCTTTAATAGGACTGACCTTTCATGCTGGCGAAAGTTACTGGGAGGTTCATTCTTATAATTACCATATAGATGATTTTACCCTTCTACTGCAATGGAACATTTCCAAGAGTCTCTGTCGTTGATTGAATGGAAATTGAACTTGTTAACATTCTTTTCAGCCTGTTACGGCTCACACAGTGCCACTGGTAATAAATTCCCCACATCCCCAAATTGTGATTGTAATATCTTCAAGAACAGACCCAAGGTTCCTTTCATTGACATTGTTGTTATTCAGATTTGTATCTCTGCAAATTCTGAATGATTAATATTGCATTTTTGGTCCAGCTGATTTGTTTATTAGCTTGGGTGTTGTGGAAGGTTTTGTTCTTTTTCATATTACATCTATTAAAGTTGCCGGGATGAATTGATGCACGGGAGAAGATAGGATGTGTACTCAAAGCCAACAACCATCTATCAAACAAGGCAATATGCTTGTGACTGCTTGACAGGTACACATGCCTTGCTGTGTGTCAAGTTGCCCCTGGCTCCTTGAACTTTTGTTTTTTTGTTGTTTTCTTTAAAGGCATGAGACACTCCATCTCAGTATTTCCATCACAAAGCAATTATTGATCAGAGAATAGATGCAAAGGCTTTGGGTTTACTTCGGTTTGACACACACATCCATGTATGCAAACACATGTAGACACACACACACACACACACACACACACACACACACACACACACACACACACACACACACACACTAGTTGTATTCAGCTTGAAAGGGGAGGAAAGAGGGAGGGCCTTCTTGGTCACATCTGGCCTCTTGAGATAAGGAGTTATTTACAGATTTATGATGACTATCCAGCTATCTATTTAGATATCTTCTGTGACTGCAGACAATGGCTATGTCCCGAATGTATCCTGTTCTCGACATTGTGCACTATGCGCTTGGCATAAAGCAGTGCTCCATAAAGACTAGGGGGACATTTAGGACACAGGCAATATTCCAATCAAAATGCAAATGAGAGGACTTACCTTCATAAATAAAAGACCTGCACTCTATGACATAGATATGTTTACATTAGGCCTAAGATAAGGTATTTTCATCTATTCAACAATCAGTCTGTATCATTGTTGTATGTATATTGTTAGCTGTACATCACTTCATAGGTTTATTGCCTTTCCATTTCATACTATTAAATAGCTCTGGTCTTTACAATCAGTTTATTAATATGATACACCTAAATGGTTAGGTACATTAATCCAGTAAACACATTTTGAGGGTGAAATTATCTTTGAATAGAACAGGGTCGGCTGTTGTGATGAAAACTCAACATTTGACCCAACTAGTTGAATGTGTCGTTGTAAAATATATTACATTATGGGGTTATTGTGTAGAACTTATTATACTGATGGAAATCCTGACTAATGAGCTCTAAGTCCTCAGTGAGCATTCTGAGAGCCCCTACATGCTCATTAATGGGGGGACAATGAGACGTACCCATCAAGTACATTTAAAAATCATGATATGTAAATCAAAAGTACAAGGCCTTGCTTTTGCTCATTTCTCTCCATTTTACTTAAGCATATATTTGAATGGTTTTTATAATCAGCAAAATATGCCTTTAAAATATATTTCATTCTGCCTTACTGTTGAGTATTTCTTTGCAAAGCAATTACTGAATATACCGTATTTCTGCCTTGTACAATAGATCGTTTTTTTGATAAGAATAAGGTATGGCATATGAGAATGATTGGAGAGAAACGGAATGTAAATTCAATACTTTTCTGTTCTTAAAATGAGTTAGAATATTGTTTTAAAGACAGGGTTCGAAAGGTTCTCGATATAGCCAGGCACATGGGTTTATGATCTGTTGATGTTAGGAGCGATTCAGATAGCGCTGCTGTTGAATACCAGATGGATGTTACCCAGGGAGAACACACACGTCAACACACACACCAAACAAATCACCTTTTTGTTGTGTTCGGTTATTTTTCACTATACCCTGTCAGCTCTGTTGCTCCTCTGATCAATCTTGCTTCTGTGAGAATGGCAGGCTCTGTAAGTGTATCCTCAGTGCAATCAATGCAAATGCTTCACATACCTTTACCTCTCTACTTTTGAACAATATAATATTTTGTGAAAGAAATGTATTAGAAATATTAAGATGCAATGCTATTCTGCTATGATTGTAATATAAAGTGATACAATATTGTTTTGTTGGGTAGGAAAAAATCAAAATACACATAATACACACAATACATAGTAACTTCAGCACTGGGTCTCCATCAGGAAAATGTATCGCTAGACAACTAGACTGGGAACAATTTAATTTACGGGGCAGTTGAGAGATTGACTGGACCCATATCCATATGGTGCTTAACACACTAGCACACGTTTCAAACCAGTTCCATGGAAGCCCTGGTCTATGCAGATGTTCACACGCACCGTGGACCTGACTGATTGATTAAGTCACTAATTGGTTAGGATCTCCCCTCAACTGGCAGTCTGTGTCTTATTTGAGCACTAATTGAAAGGAAAGACCAAATACCAGCACACACTAGGCCTTTCGTGGAACCAGTTTGACCCCTATGCATTAGGGCATACACCTATGTTGTTCACATTGACAGAAATCACAGTTTCTGGTAATTCATCACAAACTCACCATCTAGTATTTTTTATTCATATATTTCAGTCTAGTCCGTATTTTCAGAGACAATCCTACATAGAACACATAGTTTTAAGATATCAAGGCTTGTTTCAGTAAAGTAACAGTGCCCCACTCAAGTATTGGGATCCTAAAGTCAAAATTATATCTTGTTGCTGTGTATCAAGTCATATGAAAATACAATTCAAAGATAAATGTGAGTACAGACTGACACCTTTAATTTCTGGCTGTTACAAACAACAAATGTATGCTTTACTAACTAAGAATAACAGGACATTCAGAGTTCCATCCCCCCATTTTATGTGAGCTTTAGTATTGGAATATTTTAACTTAAAGCAAATTAATGAAGTATAAAAGCTATATAGTAATAAATAATAACAACACTTAGTAAGACACTCTCTTGTTATCATCTTGTAGTGACTTTGCCAAGCATTTTCTGCAGCTATAATGAGCTGTAGATTTTTTTCCAGCAAGTGACTTGCAAGTTGAATGTGATTTAAAACAGGGTATTGACTTGGCCAGTGTAAACATTCCACTTGTTTCCCCTGATAAACTCCTTGGTTGCGTTGGCATCCAAATAACTAGATTTTCCTTTATAGAAAGCTCTCTAGCATTGATGTTGGTTTATGCCTGCTGACACCATTTGCAGAATTCAAAGGCAAAAGCAAAGGATAGAACATGTTCACAGCTCTTTTATGTGTGAACAATCCATGCATCATGAATCACCTGATCAATTAGAAAAACTTGTGAGCCAAATAACCCAGTACTTACTGCGTAAATAAAATTGGGGGATGCAAAATGTTATTCGTTATCGGTCAAACATATATGCGTTGAAACGGCTAGAAATAAAAGGTGAGAGTCTGTACTCTTGCTTCATATTCCGCTTTATATCATATTTTCAAATTTCATCTGTACAGCAAAAATAGCGGTTTAGACATTACTTGTCCCAATACTTTTGAAGGGTAATGTATAAAGATCCTGAACAAGAACACACAATCTGGTGACCATGCAAACTTTGTACTCTGAAGTTTAGAAATGAAAAATCAATATCAGTATCCACCACAATCAAAATGGTTGACTTGGGCATCATAAAACAAATAATAGAAATAAGAAAAAACAATTATAGACAATGAAAAACATTGAACATTGGGTTAAGATGATGTAGAGTGCATGTTATATACAATGTTTCATTATATTGATGGTTTCATTCACTCCCCGTATCTTTACCTGGCTTTAGATTACAACAACAACAAGAAACACTTCACAACAAGAAACATTTCAATTAGGATGGTATTGCTTTTTTAACATCACAACTTCATAGCTAACACAGCGGGACAGCTGTGAGGGGAGACATAGGCTCTCTGAGTCCTTGTAAAAGCCACAAATAATGATTGACTCGAATACCTTATTAATACACACAATAAGGTATTTGGGCACCTATACCCAGTGTACACTCTGTTGCCTTTTTTCAGAATATTCTATTTTTTTCAGCCGTTCAGTTAGACAGTTAATATATAATAGTCAACACGTGTGATCTATGTTTTAACCCTGCCTGCAGATGGAATTAAATCTTGAAACAAACTGCAGGAAGTAGCTTTTGTGCCATCATCTATCCAGTCGAAAGGTATAACTTTCAAAATGTCGAAATGTATAGCTTTCGTTGCATAGTCACAAACTCCAATAACATGTTTTGGAGGTACGGGTACATGTGCATCAAAATGCTAAAAATTTGTATTTTATTTTTTCCTGGCATTTCAGGTTATACAGCTCAACTATCTCAAGGGTACTGAGCTTTGTGCTCTGTTTTACTCCAAGGACTGGGCAGTCAAAGCTTTGCAACAGATTTCCATACAATAGAGCGTTGTGAACCATATCAATTGAGATCTGAAGTCATCTATTACTGACAGATCGAGCTGGATCAGGTTTCAAGATAATTTATCATGGTTGATAATGGGAGAAGCATACGACCTAGGGCCATATATCATGTGATTTAATGCATTGCGGTCATGTGACAATTTGGTCTATTCTCTGATCCCAGATTGGTTTTTGGCATATAGCCAAATTCAATTTGTTTGTCATACTAAAAACATTGCTCTGTATTACAAACAGATGTTAGACCAGGCTACAGATACATTACAGTTTATTCAGACATGCTGCCATATTTACTTTTTCCTTTTCCTCGGCTGTTCAGAACATGCAGGGTCACCTACGCCAGTACCCCCAAAACCCAGCCATGGTCATGAGATCCTTCATCAGCATGAATAACCCCAATGGTATGATGTCCCGGAACCAGCTGACCACTATTAATCAGTCCCAGCTCAGCGCTCAGCTGGGCCTGAATATGACAGGACCCAACATTGCCCACACTTCACCCTCACCGCCAGCAAGCAAGTCGGCTACGCCATCCCCCTCCAGCTCTATCAACGAGGACGAGCAAGACCAGGACAATAGGGTTAGTAAGACAATCTGAATAGCTGGCAATAAATATTGTATTAAAAAAAATACACTGTCAGTGCCTATTTTGCTCATTTTAATGTGAAATGGACCTGATTGGATATGCGTATGTCTTGAGGTTGGTTGTATTAAGAAAATGATTATTCAGAGCTAACACTCTTTTTATTGGCAACTCTTTTTTTAAACAGGTAATGGCAGGTGAGAAGCGTCCAGCACCAGATGCTGGTAAAAAGCCCAAGACCCCCAAGAAGAAGAAGAAGAAGGACCCCAACGAGCCCCAGAAACCTGTATCAGCCTACGCTTTGTTCTTCAGAGACACACAGGCCGCCATCAAGGGTCAAAACCCCAATGCCACCTTTGGAGAAGTTTCCAAGATAGTGGCCTCCATGTGGGATGGCCTAGGAGAGGAACAGAAGCAGGTAACTGCACCACGATCTTCCAGAGCAGTCCTACCTTCACTATGACGTTTAGACCTCTGGAATATGATTTTTGATATAGAGTCAGTTTAGCCTTTTACATCATAATGAAAACTATTATATAGATCATGAAAACCTACTAGTTCTTTATAAGCCCTCTAAATCTGAAGTGCTATGGGCCACAGATGGCTCAGTGCTTAGGCAGAAAGACTTGTAGTCAGAAGGTTGCCGGATCGATTCCCAACTGTGCCAAATGTTGTTGTGTCCTTGGGCAAGGCACTTTACCCTAAAGTTGCTCTGGATAACAGCATCTGGTAAATTACTAAAATGTAAATGTCTATCTTAGCCCTTTTGACCTTTGTCTCATTAAAGAAAATACATGATGATTGGCTGTAATTGCTCTTATGTCAGATTGTGCAACCTTTCTAAATCGATATATAAAGATTGAGAACAATAAGCTTTACAATTATTGAACTCAAAATGTATGGGCATAAAGGTGGGCAATCAATAAAGGAAATTAAAACTCTTTGCAGCACATAAGTAGCAAGGATAGTCAGTTTTACTCGGCTGCAGTTAGAGGAAGTGTCCTTTACAGAATGAAATTGTACTTTTCACCTGTCATTCACACGCCCCTTGTATTCACAGGTGTATAAAAGCAAAACAGAGGCTGCCAAAAAGGAGTATTTAAAAGCCCTAGCTGCCTACCGTGCCAGCCTGGTTTCTAAGGTGAAAAAAATGCTTTATCACTTTTCACCCAACGCGTGTATATTTTATTGTGAGCCAATTAAATATCCAAATGTACCTGCATGAGCTGCATCACCTGTGAAATCATTTTCAGATTGCTGTTGTAGAATATAAACATCTTTATGTTGCGATATTGAGTAAGTCAAACCGTCCTTTATAACCTTTATCTAACATTCTGCATTTTCTCTTCCAGGCTGCCCAGGAGTCAGCAGAGGCTCAGACCATACGTTCAGTTCAACAGACTCTGGCCTCAACCACCCTGTCCCCAGGTCTGGTTTTGCCCTCGCCCCTCTCCCAACACCCCTCCATGGCCTCCATGTCCTCCGCAGGTCAATCCCTGCAGAATGCCATGCCGCGGGCCATTGCCCCCAAGCCACTGCAGCTGAGGTTGGGCGGCAGTCAGGTCATGACCTCGGTGACCGTGCAGCACCAGAACATGCCCGGCGGCGTGCAGTCCCAGCTCGTCAACCAGATGGGCGGCGGAGGAGGCCCGATGGCGGCCGGCGCGCAGCCGTCGGCCGCGTCCCGGATGAGCCCGCCCATGCAGAGCGGCGCGGGGCACATGCAGCAGCTTCAGCAGCAGCAGCAGATGCAGCAGCACCTGCAGCACCACCAGATGCAGCAGCAGCAGATGCACCACCAGCAGATCCAGCAGCAGATGCAGCATCAGCATTTCCAGCACCACCTCCAACAGCAGCTGCAGCAGCACAACATGCAGCAGCAGCAGCAGCAGAGGCACGACATGCAGCAGCAGCAGCTGCAGATCCACCAGATGCAGATGCAGCAGATGCACCAGCAGCAAATGCAGCAGCACCTACAGCAGCAGCAGCAGCACCCGTCGCAGTGCTCCCCATCACAGCACTCCCCCGGCACGCCTCACTCCGCCTCCATGGGCAGTCCACAGCCCGCCTCCCAGCAGCCACACCCCTCCCAGATCCAGGCCCACGCGCTGTCCCAGGTCTCCATCTACTGAGCCAAATGAATGGAAGATATCTATCTTATCTCAAAGAAGGGGAATAGAAATAAAGCATCGGTTCAATGTTGCTTTTCTAAGTTGCACTTAAGAAGTGTGTAAGAATTAGATTGTTTTAAAAAGATGTTGTCCATTGTTATAGACGGATATGAATACCTACGTACAGATGTAAAGGGGCAAAAACCGTAGCTGGATTTTGTCTATAAAATAGGCTGTGCTATGAGGAAAAGTTGGTAGGAATGTGCCCATTAATTGTTTTTTTGTTTGTTTGTTTGTTTGTTGGTTTTTCTCAATTGTCAATTCAAAACTGACTTGGTTGGTGCACATTTGTGAAAAGACTATAGTGTACCTGATTCTCACAGGGGAATGAATTTCCTGTTTTTATTTAACAATAAAGCTTTATTTATGAGGTCAAATCTTTCAGTTTAGTCCAACTACAGGACAGGGGCATTTTAAGTAGATCTCACCGCTTGCAAAGAAGGACACCGGAACTGAATGACTTACAGGTACAATACTGGAGACCAGTAACCCAGACATAAAACTGTGTTTTTCCCATACTGGTCAGTATATTGGGAACCCCCCACCCTCCGCATTCCTGCAAATGTAACTGTTTAACAAATTGCCTGAAGGGAAGTTTTTCATCAAACGATCATGCATTTCAGGCCAAAGTGATATCTGAGCGCATTCATCCTTACGTCATGAACACAAGACACAAACAACATCTAAAGGAAAAGGGAAACTGGAAAATTTCTTGGCAATGGGGGATTGTGGGAGTGGCTGGATGGAGAAATGGACAGACAGAAATAAATAAACTGCCATAACATCATCTGTCATCATATGTCATAAAACTGTAACTGTATCCTGCTGTGTTTTGTAGAGTTGAGAGAAAATCAAACCTCCTCTTTCCAGTAAAATTCCCATTTGCAAAAAAACTGTAAAACCGCCACTCCAAAAAATTGTCTTTATGTATTTGTTTTTACCTCAGATGTTTAACAATTAAATTATGTTTTTATTTTGTGTAATAAAGGGGTTATTTTATGGTACATGAACAATTCCAGGATCACAGTCGATGGTTTCATGATTGATTGATGTATTTTTACACTATTCATGGATACTTCAAAAAGTATCAAATTAAGTGGAAAAAGAAGTAGCAGAGCCACTTTGTTGCACTGAAAAATTCAATTAAAGAGACAGTGGGGGCATTTTCTTGCCAGACGGGACGATTGATATCCATTATGAAAAAAGAAAAGTTGTACATTTTTCATATCACCTGTTGTAAAGTTTTAATATGTGAGGCTTTAATTAAAACATTGGTAAAATGACCTGTGGATTGGTATATCACATAGTGCATTTTTGCTCTTTTATACTTTTTTATGAGTTACAATAGCAGCAATTAATTTGTATTTTGCTTACAGAAAAAAATACAACTGCCTTTTGAAAAATGTCCATAGAATAAATGCATTACAGTATATAAAAAGCACTTGTTTTTGAGCTTTTAATAGGAGAAGTAATTACAGTTTTTAGTTCTGAGTTTTGTTTGGCCATTAAATAAAAAAAACGAAATCAGACATTCCCTCAATAATATGACATTTGCCAAACCTTTTTACGTCGCATTATGTATTTCTTTGTGTCTCCTTGTTTGAAATTAAAAATAACAATCGCAAAATTATTTGAAGAAATCAGTTAATTTCAAAGATCGCATTAGCTATACTTTTGTATAAACTATTCATTTTTCAAAGCGTTTATAATTATTTTATGTTTTTAGTAATATTTCTAGATAAAAAATCAAGCATTTATTTGTATATGGAAATTGTATAGTCTCAAATGAAATTCTAAACGTTGCTTGCTGTTTCACATTTTGCTGACTTAAAATTATATTTGATGTCTTTCCTGCAGATCCGCAGAATCTACTTCACAGTTCCATAAGAAAATGTGACAGAAATATGAATAATTATTTTTAATTATCCACATGACTAAGACATCCAAATGACAACATACAAATTGCATGTCTTCACAACCCAGTTGTTCACAGTATAGAAGTACTTTTGACAACCATTACAGTGTTCTGAATCAACACTTCTTGGAAAGCTGTTTTAGTGTCTTTATATTTTTTTAAATTGCCTGCTGTAATATGAAATAGTTTTTTATACAAGACTGAGGCCAGGTTTCCTTTAAACTTTCACATTTTGTATATAATGTGTTTTCGTCCTAACAAACTTGTACATCCTTGCCTGTCACCACCATGTCCATAAACAAGATTCTGCCAACACAATAATTGAAAATACCAAAGGGATCAACAGGCATGCACTACTGGCTTCCACAGCAATGAAAACCTGTGAAGCCTGTGTAAACTCCACTCAAAAATAACTCTGCAACATGGCCTTTAAATAATACTGCTACAGTAGGTAACTCAGCAAAGATGTCTTGGCCTAAATAACTACCGTTTTTATAAAATCTAATATAACACTGATCGAAGCCCTCAGCTTTTTTAAGTAATGTGGTAGCAACATTATGTTATTGGTATGATTGCTATCTGCAGGGAATAGGGAAGTCAACATAAAAAGGAACGATGCAAAAACAATGTTGACAGTTCAAGGAAACTTGCCTGTAACAATTGTTGATTGTTAGAGAGACAATTTTACACATAACATATACAGACCAGCCTTTACAAAAGTATTGCATAGTCATTCTCTGTCATATTCAAGATATTTAGATGTGATAAAATAGTCAGATTGCTAAAAACATTTTGACATTCTGTTGTTAGAAATTAATTTGCAGCTACTATAATGGTTGCAAATGTGGGAAATGCGCTTGAAACCTATTAATGGGTGTGAACACATACATTTTTGCTTAAATCCTCAATAACATTCTTTCACAAGGTGAATAAGGTAATTTATAGCATAAGGAGAACAATGCAATTGTAGTAACGTCTTCAGTCTAAATTGTATGGCATCAAAATGTGAGTGCAGGAGGTGTCAATATTGACTAAGAAAAGAAACATTGCAAAAATATTAACTTCATGTTGCTATTCATAAAATGGGCATATGTTGCTTTGTGATTTTAACTTTGACAACCATTGTAAACATGTAAACAAACCATGTTGAGTCTAGACAACATACGTGTGTAACTGGTGCCTGTCTCAATAACAATCCTTATTCTAACTGATCAAGGCTCATGAGGTTCTCACTATGAAATAACCGTTTCATAACGCAAGATATGGACTGCCTTATTTCTAAAGTCAATCCTCATGGGGTTTACAGCTTAAAACACAAAGAGGGGGAAGGGATGGCTTGCAAAACAAGAATGACCATGTGTCCACAATTTAAAATGGAGGTGGAGGTACATTCATTTATGAGACAAGTGTGAAAAAATCTGGACAAAAAAGAAACAGTTCCATGTAAATTAGGTGGGGTGATTTTTTTTCTTCCTACATTTATTTTTATGCTGTGACTTGATAGAATGTTCAAGCTTTGTATTCAATTAGTTTGATAGGGCATTTGTAATTTGGGTTTTGAGGGTTGGCTGCTGTTGCTGTAGTGTGTAGTGATTGGCTTTTCATCTCTGTGTGGAGCAATGATACCCATTTCTCTACCCGGCATGATTAATTGCAGCATCTGTCCTGTCAGAAGGCAGTAGTGAAGAGGTCTGCAGGAAAATTGCAAATAAAGACAGGCAATAGTCTTAAAGTGTTTATGATGAAATGAAAATTAAAAACTGCAAGTGTCATCCATGAAGTGACTCTAAATAGGACTCCTATTATAGAAAAGGGTCGGTGGTGAGAGGGAGGTGGGGGAGGGTAGTTGAAGAGTGGGGTGTCCATGGCGACCAAACACATCCTTTAAAAACACACATTAATGAGGCTGAGAGAAATGGCTGTTATTATTCCAAATCCTAAGCTCCCATTAATAATGCATGGAGCTTCTTGTTATTCTTTAACCCCAGAGCACTGTGGTCACTATGTGGACAAATACCTCACAGCCAGGGCTGAGATTTTCAGGACTTTAATAATGAGGTTGATTTATTTTCAAAACATTGTTAGTAGACTACACCAACAACAAACATTTTAAATTTGAATGTACTGTGGAGTAGAGTTAGTTTTCTTTAAGGGCTGACTTGATTAGATCAAATAACTATCTACATATATTTCACATTGACAGGGACATCCATTTCTGTTTGCATTTGCACTACATCGTAACCAATGCTGGGAATACATATTGAAGCAATAAAGACATAAAAGGTTTTACATTACATTTACATCTTTTAGCAGAGACTCATCCTGAGTGACTTGCTCACAGGTTTTGTCACACATTCATATCATATGAACACAGAACAGTGTCCGGGACCTCTCAAAATTGATGCAGTTTGTTCCGGGTCCTCTGAGACCTATTTTGGCCAGATCCGCTATTGCGCATGATATGTCTTTTTCTATGTTTACCTTTGGCAGTGTAAACATAGGGCCTGGGCGCTGCGTTGCATTCTGGGATGTGGCGGCCATGTTGATATATAAAAGCGCTAAGAGTTAAATTGAGATCTTTCTCAATAATTATTCCCCAACAGATCTAATCTGTATTGTATGTTAAAAGCACATCATTATCCTTTGTGCTGTAACACTTTTTTCAGACCTGTTTTCTTGATTCGCCGTTGTTGGTGTAATAATCTTGAAATATATACCGATAGTGGTAATTCACTTCTGAGAAGGTTACCGGGCTGCTTAATGCAAAAGTTTGGGAACATCTTTTTACAGGATTACTGTTTATTAGCTTTCTCCATAGATTCATAATATTAAACTAAGGTGAACATAGTGTGTGACAGTTTCGGAACCCTGTAACTTAGTAGGGGAGACAAGGGACGTTTTCACATTTTCATTTATATCTTACAGATTACATGAAATGCACTATTAATGGTTTGATATAATAAACATATATGTTCACTAATTAATAATGCAATTGATATATTTTCACTAATAAAGACAAGACTATAACATTCAATTGAATGCAAGAAGTCAGAGTGTTACAATTGCCCACTTGGTGGGGGCTATTGTAACACTGAGATTGCATATTAACCCTATGTAGCTGAAATAAAAGCACACATCAAAGTAATCACATTTTCACTGTAGTATCTAGTAGTGTTTTAATAATATGTTCTTATGTATTTGGTGCAAATTATTTATATGGATTCAATTACCATATACATTATTTACATAAACAAAGCTAAAGTAGTTCTATTTTTGCAGAAGACTAGGCAACTATTCTAGTTCTAACTCGATTTTCGTTATTTGAATTGAGTTAAAATATATATATATTTACTGTGTCAATATTTAATTGTTTTAACACATGAACCACACATTTTATACAAAGTATGTTTATTGATCACCTGCTGTATTAGAATTAACATTTATTTTAATAACCCTTTTTAGATGTAATTTTACATTTAAATTTGTTGAAATATGTACATGTTCTAACAGAAAAATGTCAGCACAGACAAACAAGGTGCTTACATTGGGCGACGTGGCTCAAGGCAATTGTAACATTATTTTACAAATGCCCCCAATCTTGCAGCCATGATAAAATCCTATATGCTAGTTAGCAACACCTATATTAGCATAAGTTGTTCATGTTCATTTTTAACTGATAACCTAGAGATGAAATGTATGTATGTATGTATGTTTAAATTTGCAGTCATCTAAAATTTAGACAGCAGAAGAAAATCACTGTACTTCCAAAGAGTTACTTTCATACCCGAAAATCGTTTTGTTGTTGAAAACCTCTGCTGAGGTGTAATGATCCTGCTCATTTTCCACAGGCAGAGAGAGAATCCTACTGAGAAAATGCAAAATAAGTGTCATCATTCTAGCTTGTTCCTGATTGGAGGAATTGAGTGTGTTACAATAGCCCCCGATTTCCCCTACTTGGCGAAACCTCTTTTGGCAAATATAACTGCTTCAAAACGTCTTCGATAGTCACCTATGAGTCTTTTTATTCTGACCTTCAGAATTTTTTTGCCACTGTTATTTTTAGATGTGTTTTGGATCATTGTCTTGTTGAAATAACCAACCTCTTTCTATGTACAGTGTCCTGACTGACTATTGGACATTAGCTTGTAGGATTTGTTGATATTTAGTTGAATTCATTATTCACTCCATCCTCACAATATTACCAGTTCCACTGGCTGCCAACCAACCCCAAAGATGTTATTTTTCTGAAATGCTTCACTATCTTATTTCCAAACATACCTTATTTGGTTGTTGCCAAACAGTTACATTTTCTCTACCATGCAGATCCTTTTGTTTAAGGTATACCATACTGTCGAGCTGTGAACAACTACTCCAGTGTCAGCTAACCTGCCCTAAAAGTCCATTGCAGTTACCTGTGGGGTCTTTTGGGCAGATCAGACAAGTTTTTGATTAATTACTTGTGTGTGCTTTGACTTAAACTGTTTAATTTAACTTCCATTTCTTGAAAATGTTTCTGATAGTAGATATTGGAAGCTGGAAGCTTTGTCAATTATCATAAATTTTAAGTCCTCAGATATCTGCTTAGAGGAGCCCATGGTTGTGGAAACCAGGTAGAACAAACATCACAGTCAAGCTCTGAAGATACTTCAGAGTAATAGTTAAACAATAGAATTTACTTCAAATGGACTAAATAAAGCCCTAACAAATCAAAGAAATGGTCTAGTATGACATCCAGGTGAGTCTATTAGTGAAGACAAAATTGTTCATGCCCAATGGGCCAATCAAGTCCGGGCTTTAGCCCACCCCGCTAGCCTGTGAAATGCCCTAAAAAGGCTTGAACACTTCATCCTACATCGTAAAGGTAAATATGAATGTGCTCTTAGCATACATTACTTACATGGTAAAATGATGGTTTAAAAAACTTAACGATATATTCTGTGGGACCACAATGCTTTAAACTTACCAATGTAATTTGTGTTAGAACCAAATAAATTGTTTAGGGTGATATATACTTTTTCTGGAGTATCTCATACATCAGACCAGAAAACTATTTTTTTAGTGATGTAGCCTATTACTTTTTCACCACAGCAGTCAAATTTCAAGTTAACTACAAAAAACTTGTTTATTTTTTGTAATCCTAGATTTGATGACAACACAAAGATCTTCTGTCTTTTAGTCTCACATTTTTATGTCTTATGATTGATAAATCAAATGAAGTGTGCACCTTTTCTGTTTTGGATTTATATATAAGCTATTTGCACAAATATGATATATCATGCCATCATAAAACAATGTACATTTTGATCACAGAAAGGACAAAGCTTTTCTGAATTAGTTATATCTTTGCTGTCAGAGGCGTCATACCCATTGAAACTGACACATGCCCCCTCAGATTTTTAAGTGGATTTCCCGTTTAATATCAGTATTTGTGGGCTCCTGTTTCTGTGTGTTGTGCACACTGTGCCCGCTTAAAAAACATAAAGTTTTGCAACATGTTTTCTGTTAGAACCCATACAATTTACTATTCAGTTCTTTGAAGAATGTTTACAGGGAATATTTCAGTGCCAAGAACCTAAACATTACAATTTTAGAACAACCCTTGTTGAAATCCTCTAATATGATTAACATTTTATAAACTCTCTTTTCTAAATTATCTCTCTTTGCTACATGTTTTATAACAAACACAGCATAAAAAATAACAAAAGTCATAGGTTAGACATTATAGCCAAAACCAACAAGTCATAATTTTAGTTTTTCAGGTCATCAGCCTCATATGCTTGGCGTTTTGTTAGAGTATGCATGAGAAGCCAGATGTAGAAGCTGTGTGATCCTTATATTTTAATGATTTATTTGGATACAGTTTTTTCCTGTTGAATGCACAGATACAAAGTAGAAATAACAATAGCCCTTCTGCCACCAACCACCCGACCCACGCTGTAGCCAAACTTCCATGCACTTACAGTCTGGACACAGACTCCCTGACCTGCCCACAGACTCAGACCTACCCATCACAAATACTGTATGGTTCCTTTAAAATATTTTTAATAACAATTCACATCTGAAATGGCACTAATCTGAACATTGTGTATAACTTTTGATCAGGGCCTCCATAGGAGAGTCTGCATACTGTACATAGGTTATACAGTGCATCCGGAAAGTATTCACAACGCTTCACTTTTTCCACATTTTGTTATGTTACACCCTTACTCCGAAATGGAATTAATTAATTATTTCCCTACAAATTCTACAAACAATACCCCATAATGACAGTGTGAAAGAAGTGTGTTTAAATTCTTAGCAAATTTATTAAAAATAAAAAAACAAAGAAGGCACATTTACATATGTATTCACAGCCTTTGCCATGACACTCAAAATTGAGCTCAAATGCATCCTGTTTCCACTATTCATCCTTGAGATGTTTACACAACCTGATTGGAGTCATCTGTGTTACATTCCATTGATTGAACATGATTTGGAAAGGCACACACCTGTCTAGACAGGATTGTATCAAGGCACAGATCTGGGGACGGGTACCAAAAGATATCTGCATCATTGAAGGTCCCAATGAGCACAGTGGCCTCCATAATCCATAAATGAAAGAAGTTTGGAACCAACAGGACTCTTCCTAGAGCTGGCCACCCGGCCAAATTGAGCGATCAGGGGAGAAGGGCCTTAGTCAGCGAGGTGACCAAGAACCCGATGGTACCTATGACAGAACTCCAGCATGTCCTTGTGGAGAGAGGAGAACCTTCAAGAAGAACAACCATCTTTGCAGCACTCTACTAATCAGGCCTGTATAGTAGAGTGGCCAGATGGAAGCCACTCCTCAGTAAAAGGCACATGAGAGCCCACCTGGAATTTGTCAAAAGGCATTTGAAGGACTCTCAGACTCTGAGAAACAAAATTATCTGGTCTGATGAATCAAAGATTGAACTCTATGGCCTGAATGGCAAGTGTCATGTCTGGAGGAAACCATGCAGCACTCAACACCTGGCCAATACCATCCCTACAGTGAAGCATGGTGGTTGCAGCATCATGCTGTTAGGATGTTTTTCACCAGCAGGAACTGGGAGACTAGTCAGGATTGAGGTAAAGATGAATGCAGCAATGTACAGCAACATCCTTGCTGAAAACCTGCTCCAGGGTGCTCTGGACCTCAGACTGGGGCGAAGGTTTATCTTCCAACAGAACAACCACCCTAAGCACACAGCCAAGGTAACAAATAGTGAATACAGGACCACTCTGTGAATATCCTTGAGTGGCCCAGCCAGTGCCCAGACTTGAACCTGGTTGAACATCTTTGGTAGAGATTTGAAAATGGCTGTGCACGTTTGCTCCCCATTCATCCTTATGGAGCTTGAGAGGTCTTGCAAAGAAGAATGGGAGAAACTGCCCAAAAATAGGTGAACCAAGCTTGTAGCATCACACTCAAAAAGACTTGAGGCTGTAATTGCTGCCAAAGCTGCTTCAACAAAGTATTGAGCAGAGATTGTGAATAACTATGTCAAATTATTTATATATATATATTTTTTTATAAATTTGCTAAGATTTCAAACACAATTCTTTCACATTGTTATTATGGGATATTGTTTGTAGAATCTTGAGGGAAATAAGTAATTTAATCCATTTTGAAATTAGAGTGTAACATAACAAAATGTGTATAAAGTGAAGCGCTGTGAATACTTTCCAGATGCACTGTATATATAACTATGAAAAGCATTATAAGACCACTTTAAAACCACTTGTTTATTCCATATATTACCGACAAACGTTTTCCCATATTCCAAATACAAATATTGGCATTCTGTCATGGTTGCCCCCTGCTGCGCTTGGCAGCCTCGGGATTCCAGGCCATTATGTGCCTGTTCCATGTTTTATGTACTGTTTAACCGAAATCTCTGTGACATCATTTCATCTACCAATTCAAATGTACATTATCAGGTATATTAAAATTCACAACTGTTTCTTCAGCCCTGCGGCGCGATAGATGCATTTAGCGTGGCGCGATGGATGTGATTTCACCTCGTTTGCACATCCAGTTCACGCGAAACAAGCGAATTGAGCGTCTGGTGCTTTTCTGCATTCACGCAAATTCACGTCTGATGCCCAAGTTGAAAAATCTGAACATTGCCGTCTGTTCACACCGCGTTAACCAATCCGGAGCCTGCTGCTGTCACTTGGTGAAGTTACGTAATATGATATAAACTCCCGCCCGGACTCATTCAATACTAATTCAACATGGAGGAATGGCTGATATTGGCAGTAAGCAGCAAATAGTTCGTACATAATGTACATTTTTCAGTTCATAATGTTATCTCATAAGTTTGGCCCACAGGGTGAGCATCCGGTTTGGCAAAAATAAGGAAGTGCCTTAAACCTGTATTCTGAATTCCAGCTGGGGGCGATACGTCTGGTTGCAAAAGAGCTTGGTTTCTGTAGAAGTCTATGAGAACGAGAGACACGTCTCACTTGATTTATTACCTCAGTAAACATTTTCATAATGAGTATATGGTCTCAATCGCTAGATTGAAGTCTTCTGCAATTTATCACGATGTTCATTTTTTTAATTATGGTCTCGTTGATTTTAAAATCAACGATAAAGAAAAAGGGTGTTTAGGGGGTGGTTATGGCGTTCAGTTGTACGACAAGACACTCAAAGGAGTTGGCAGTTAAGTTTTTCCGCAAAGTAATGTTACATTTTGTTTTAAAAAATGTTTTTCGTTAGCATCTGAATTAATATAATTTAGCTAGCTAGATTACTCCTCCCTCTCGTCTAAAATCGTCACATCGCAACCAAGATGTTTATCAGATCTTAACAAACTAATGGGTGACGTCACACATGGTTCTATCCAGTAATATACAATCTATGGTTTGGCCTCAATAACTTATTTTGTAATATGACTAAATACCTGGCTTGGTTCTAATACACAACAAAGCATATTTTTTATCCTATAACTTTTCAATATATGAGACGTATTCATTTTGTATTAAATGCTATTTATTCCACATCTATGTTATCTGAAACATTATTATTCTAATGTAAAGACAACCAACATACTTGAGTGTATATAAACATAGTTTGTGTCTGTAGAGTGTTGTGTAGGAAAAAAATCACAGAACAGGTTAATTACTTTTGGAGGCTGGCTCTATTTATCATCAAAACAAAAATAAATCACAGATTATTTTACAGTAATAACCTGAACAATGAAATGACAAAGACATATAATATTATTCAGGACATCAACGAAGGATAGTCATGCTCGACAGAGCCGTTGTGGGGAGGTCCTGAGGACTTCAAACGTTGTCAGCTGCCTTGGTACTGCTCCCTTTGCCGAGAGGTGTGCCATGAAGAAACTAGACGCGATAGAAGCAAATTTGAGCCGAGTAAAAAAATGTTGATACTGTTTGTGGGTATATCATTCAAGATGTCTTGAGTTGAGTGCCTGAGCACTTTGCTCAGAAACCAGCCCAGACCATTGACTTAAAGTGAAAACAGTGAAGATCTTTCGAATTCTTCTTGTGCACTACCTCCAGAGGTCACTTAGAATTCGAAAGAGACAGGCAAGTTTATACATTACCACTGTGTCTCATCCTGAGCTCGGCTTGAGCGGATTCTAAAATGTAGTTGAAATCTATCAAATTCTATCGTTAGTGTAAAAAGCCTCTAACACCTAGTGCTGACAATTGGTCCAAAGTCAGCTCTTTGTTTAAAGGGGCCATTAAGCCTGCTGGGCCTTGACCTTGCAGTCCACTGGTGATCTTTGTTAAGAGAACTGCTGACCCCATAGTTCAATGGTGAAGTGTGTTTGGAGGGTTTGCTGACTGTTTAGGCTTTAGAAAGATGAATTCCAATTACCAGTGGTAACCTATGTTCAGTGAACCTTTGCCACACAAGAACCCGGAGGGCCATACATGGGGTGTTAAGCAACCTTCAAGGAAACATTTTTAGTTTAATATACTATTTACAGTGTTGGGTAAAGTTACTTTTACAATGACTTTTCAGTTACTTGTTGAGTTCAAGTTTTGGGAAATCCTTTTTAAAACCAAATGATCAGGTAACTGGAGTTCATATCTTACTGGTGACCATGATTGATATTTTCTTTTCTCTTTCTATTTGTTTTATTGGTCACTTTCAAGATATGAACTCCATTTACCTGATCATTTTGTCTTAATTAGGGACTTCCCAAAAAACTGAAAAGTAATCATAGAAGTAACTTTACCCAGCACTGAATATTTATGAAATGGTTATAAGAAACCCATAAAACTACTTTAAATTGAAATTCCACTTTTTTGTAAAAAAATATTAATTAGCATTTACATTCTCTACAGTTTCTGCATTAGGGTATTTGCATTTTTTTGCAAATACCCTAATTCAATTTCAATGAATTTTGAATGGATTTACGGAAAATAGTTCGGACTAAGGGTATTTCCTTTGTTTTTGGAAAACAAATGAGACAGCAATGAATGATGAACCCTTACTTTGGCTTTGCTGAGAAACATGAATATTTTGGGAGTATATTTTCAAAGTTGATCACATGTACAGAAAATCGCAGATGTTAGTACATTCATTGAAACAGTGAAAATCTTGTGCCCTGATTCCAACAGTACAGTAATAATAACCAAACATGCAAAAGATAAACACCATGTCTAACAGTAAATAAAAAACATAGAAATGTATCCCACACATTGACCTCATACATTCGCACGCACGCACACACGAACGCACACACACACACACTTTCTGCATGCATGCATATCTGCACTCATACACTCTCAGTCCATTTATCTCTTTACAATGATGTTGCCTTGGTGACAGTTATAAGGCTTATTCAACCTTTTTTTTTATTCAGTGAATGAGAATACATACAGTAGCAAACCTGCTAATGGCAATAGCTTTTAATACAGATATAGAATGATTTTAACTGTCACTTGTACCAGTTACAAAATGTGTTCCTTTTGTAGTGAAATACTTGGTTACAAATTACTTCCCTATCGATCCAAACGGTTCTGAATGGAGTAATAAAACAATACAACAACTGAGCCGTGGCACAGGAGTTTCATTGTACATTAAATCACATCTGCAACTCCTGTACATCAAATAAATGAAATTTGAACTTGAAATATATCGTATGAATTAGGGGCGCAGATGGCTCAGTGGGTAGGGAGTCAGACTTGTAGTCAGAAGGTTGCCAGTTCGATTCCCGACTGAGCCAAATGTTGTTGTGTCCTTGGGCAAGACACTTTACCCTAATTGCTCCCAGGTCGTTGCTGTAAATAAGAAATTGTTCTTAGTCAACTTACCTGGTTAAATAAAGGTTAAAAAAAAAAATGAAAAAATGAACACAAGGATGTTAAAGCTAGTGGAAGATCACAGGCCTAATACAGTATCTGCACAGGGGTAGGTGTCAGCTCAGCCATTGAGCAGCCCTATGGCCTCTATACACAAATGTCACTGGGAAGGATTACTATAGCAGCAGGGAAAAATATACATTATATTTTAAAAAATATCATAGTGTATTTAGCAGCAGAGCAGCAGGGTAGTACAGTGTCTACGCAGGGATTCAGTATGTGTATATTCAGCTAGTGAGTAGTCTCTAAATTGTCCTTTAGTATATTGGTGTGTGCATTGATCCTCCAATTCAAATGATCAATTTGGCATTAGATTAAACATTTTAAGAATCTGCATTCCCGCTCATTGGTGTTACGGTACCAGGCTGGGATGCAGCCAGAAGACCATATTTAGAGTACTCAGCACATTATGTGTTTTAAAGGGTTTATACTCTAGGCTGACAAATATCTGTACTAACCCAACATATAAAGTCGTGGTCAAAAGTTGAGAATGAAAACAAATACTAATTTTCACAGTCTGCTGCCTCAGTGTTGATGATGGCAATTTGCATATACTCCAGAATGTCATGAAGAGTGATCAGATGAATTTCAATGAATTGCAAAGTCCCTCTTTGCCATGAAAATGAACTTAATCCCCCAAAACAATTTCCACTGCATTTCAGCCCTGTCACAAAAGGACCAGCTGCCATCATGTCAGTGATTGTCTCGTTAACACAGGTGAGAGTGTAGATGAGGACAAAGCTGGAGATCACTCTGTCATGCTGATTGAGTTAGAATAACAAACTGGAAGCTTTAAATGGAGGGTGGTGTTTGAAATCCTTGTTCTTCCTCTGTCAACCATGGTTACCTGCAAGGAAATATGTGCTGTCATCATTGCCACAAAAAGTGCTTCACAGGCAGTGAAATCCTTGTTCTTCCTCTGTCAAACATGGTTACCTGCAAGAAAATATGTGCTGTCATCATTGACACAAAAAGGGCTTCACAGGCAAAGGATATTGTTGCTAGTAAGATTGCACCTAAATCAACCTTTTATCGGATCATCGAGAACTTCAAGGAGAGAGGTTCAATTGTTGTGAAGAAGTCGTCAAGGCGCCCACGAAAGTCCAGCAAGCGCCAGGACGGTCTCCTAAAGTTAATTCAGCTATGGAATCGGGGCACCACTAGTGCAGAGCTTGCTCAGGAATGGCAGTATGCAGGTGTGAGTGCATCTACACCTACAGTGAGGCAAATACTTTTGGAGGAAGTCCCAGTGTCAAGAAGGGCAGCAAAGAAGCCACTTCTCTCCAGGAAAAAATAGCAGGGACAGAATGATATTCTGCAAAAGGTACAGGGATTAGAATGCTTAGGAAAAGTCATTTTCTCAGATGAATCCCCTTTCCGATTGTTTGGGCCATCTGGAAAACACCTTGTCCAGAGAAGACAAGGTGAGCGCTACCATAAGTCCTGTGTCCTGCCAACAAGAAAAGCATCCGGAGACCATTCATGGCTTCTAAGCCAAGTAAGTGGGATCACTCACAATTTTGCCTAAGAACACACACAGCTATGAATTAAAACTGGTACCAACACATCATGTTATGTCAGCAACTCAAACTCTGATTTGTCCTTTCAGAATAATGGCTCTTTTTAATTAATTTCAATAATCAATGTGAAGTCATTACAAAGCTAGTGAATTGTAACCAAATGCAATTGTATTGTGTGTAAAGAAACAAAAGTACACGATTGCAAAAATAAAAACATTTAACATGTTTCCAATTACAACGTTGAATTGAAAAAAGTAACAAAAATGTTGTACATAGAAATTGATTGAATATATTGTCAGTGACTCATGTGAAAACAAGATTACATTTGAAAAACATTCACTAGAGTCTGTTTTATTAAACAATAATCAAATTTTAGCAACACATGAACATGGTATCTATGCAATTAATTAACAATGATTATTGCAATGAATTACGAGTGCCATTATTCTGAAAGGACAAATCAGAGATTGTGTTGGTGACATATCATAGAGTTGCCAGGCGAACGTGTTTGCCCCCCTGCTAGAACTGCGCCTGAGCATTGATCATTCAACAATGGGCTGCATCAGTCAGGATGTGGCCCAGAACTTAATCTACATCATGCCAGGGCGGACTGCAGAGGTCTTGAAAAAGAAGGGTCAACACTGCAAATATTGACTGTTTGCATAACCTTAATGTAATTGTCAAAAAAAGCCTTTGACTCTTATGAACTGCTTGTAATTATACTTCAGTATACCATAGTAACAACTGACAAAAATCTAAGAACACTGAAGCATCAAACTTTGTGGAGACCAATACTTGTGTTATTCTCAACCAATACTTGTGTTATTCACAACTGTAGACTACCTTATATATATATCAGCCGCGGTCGGTGGATCTTAATTGGGGAGGACGGGCTCGCGTTACGCTCAGGACTGGAGTGAATGGAATGGTGGGCAACGCACAAAACCCAGAGTGCAAAATGAAAAAACACTGGGTTTCGTGCGTTGCGCACATTCCATTCACTCCGGTTAAAATTAACACAAAGTTCTCCTTACTGAAGCTGTCGGAAATCTATATCAGCTGCACAACGATGACACCTAACTACTATGCTCTACAGCGGCACAGGATGCGGGTGCTAGGTAGAGAGCGTACGCCTGGCCGGAACATACAAATTTACTCTACGTAGAACTCATATAGTGGAGAGTACACAATCAGTAGAATACCTCAGAAGACGGAGCAGCAGGAGAATCCAACATAAAGACAGGAGGTAGACCTCACAATGATGCGCACTGACCTTCTGAGACACGGAAGAATATAAAGCTTCCTTGATTACTCATCATCAACCAGTGAGCACTGATCACCTAATTATCAATCACAAGGATCTACGTAAAAAGATCTACCCAAAATTAATCAGCTATAATTAGGTGGTGAAGGTGGTGCGCAAATCCCCTAACAAAGTACAAGCTGAAATTGAACACAATACATAAACCAAATTACACATAGTATAAATAATATTTACTTAAATATATGTAATAAGTCCAATACGCCATCAGTCTCATGCCACGACAACCCTATACATTCCAGGCTGTCTTGACACTATTAATGCGAACACAAACAAGAATGAGAACCCATTTCGAAACTACAAGTCAATCGAACATTTAACAGTACATATAGTGTAAATTTATGAAAAGGTCATCAAACAATCAAAAAAATTCAAAAAGAGCAGCTGTAAACTTACAGTAATTACATCATGTCTGCTAATACCCAGCCAAGCTGTGAATACACATTTCTGCCAACTAACCAGTTTAGACAAAAATGTTTGAATGTTCCATACATAAATACAAACTCTCTGAGATACAGATGTTATTGCAAGGGTTATTTTACTGTTCTTTCTTCCTGTGCATTAAACATGAAATACATATAAAACATTTGCCAAATAATGGTAAAATAATTTCCACAATATATTAATCTAATTTTCAAGGTAATATAATTTCCAACTACATTTAGATAAAAATATTCATCCAGATATATAACAATTTACTTTACATACTTGTTTTTTCCTATATGGATGCAGGAAGAGTGTAAATAGTTTCCTTTTATTTTGTCTGTAGCGTACAAAATCTGTGGTTTGTTTTGACCTATTGCAACTTTCCAATTCCTTTCATCAGTATTTTATAGGCTTTCTGCTCTGTAGAGGGGCCCATGCTATGAAATTGCTTTTTATTGCAACTTACTTAGCCTGTTAATATAAGCCATTACAGAGCTTGCACGTTTCCATGGCAACAAAACCAGATAGTGTACCAGGAGACCAAAGTGATAAATTACGTGTGCATGCTGTGTCATATCCAATGTAGTCAAACTGACTGTACACCCCCATTATGTGTTCCTCTGCTCTGGAGAACAAATCAATAAATATGGACGGTGCCCTACAAGGTTCCCCCTTCTTTCTTTTTCATATCCCCTTTAGTCTTGCAGGGAGGCAGGGAGGTCGAGACAGATCATGACACAAGGATCTCTCTCTGCTGCTACAAGAGGCAGGTGCTGTGTAGACACCATTCAAAACTTGGCCTATTCAGTCCAAACTCCTCTAACGCTCCATTCATGCATAGCAAAACACCATCTGCTCCTGTTTTGCCTAGAGCAATCACAGCTGACCAAAAAAAAACATGATAACAGCTGTTGCCAAACAAAAGCCAAACAAAGGGGGCAGGAAAAGGTTAGACACAAGTTTGACACTGCTGAAAACTACTCAATTGAGAAAGCGAGTGAGAGGTTAGATGGAACATTATATTATATTAGTCTACTCTATTAGTCAAACCGGTTCCGCGAGGGCCTAGTGTATGCAAGTTTTTGCTCTTACGTTGTATCTGATTAATGCGTTAGGTAACTAATGGGTTTAGGATCTCACCTCACCTGGCAGTCTAGATCTTAATTGGGCACTAATTGAAAGGAACGACCAAAAAAGCATACACCAAGCACTCTATGGAACCGGTTTGACACCTGGGGTACAGATGATCGTTTGACTGTTTGCACACTCACCCTAGGACCTCTGTGTGCTTCAGGGCCAAAAGACACAAGCAAGGGGGAGCCTTGTGGAAAATGATCAATGCCATGGCTTGTACTGTAACATGGAGGGGCTGGTAAGAGAGTATGTATGGCACTGTTGTAATACTCAATTAGTCAGAGGTCACATGATCTAGAGAAGAAAGAATTCCAATAAATGTTCAATAAATTAAAAGTCCTAAGAAGTAACTATCAGACCACATGAACTGACCAATTAAATTCCTAATTAAATTAAATAAAAAATTGTAAAAGCTGACATTATAAATTAGAGTACATTTTACATAGCTTGCATTTTCCCCCTATCTCTGTGATGTGTTTGCTCTGCATTGAGGTATAATTTGCATCAGTACTGCAGGTTTGGCTGGCTTTTGGAGCAGCTGGAAGCTACAGTAGTGTCAGCTGCATAGCACCCTGTATCCCAGTGTCGGTTTGCTTCTTAAGCTAAGCAGGGTTGAGCCTGTTTAGTCCCCGGATGGTATTGGAGGGCCAATAGGGGGAACTCCTTCCGCTTGTCTACAGATCCCAATACCCCAGAGCCGTGAAGGGGACTTCTGCCCTGTGTAGGGTTTTTGGAGGGGACTGAAAAGGGTTACAAAGGTATCTCTAAAAGCCTTGATGTTCAGTAGGGAAGACAAATTGTCTCAAAACTTGAGAAACTTCAGCAATGTTGCTGCTCTCCCTTGGAGTGGCCATCCTGCAAAGATGATTACAAAAGCTATTGAGTAATCTTAAGAGTGTCACCTGAAGACTTATAGAAATCTATGAAACATGCTAACATCTCCTTTGACAAGTCAACGACACGTAAAAAACTAAACAAGAATGGAGTTCACCGGAGAACACCAAGGAGGAAGTCACTGCTGTAGAAAAACATTGCTACATATCTGACATCTTTGGAAGATTAACTAGATATTCCACAGCACTACCAGCTAAATATTGTGTAAACAGATGAAAACAAAGTTTAGTTGTTTGGAAGACACACCAACATCAAAACATTATTACAACAGTAAGGTATGGTGGAGGGGGAATCATGGTTTGGTTTGGTTTGCTACCTCAGGGCCTAAACAGCTTGCTATTATTGATGGAAAAAATGAATTCCCAAGTTTATGAATATAAGGCCATCTGTTTGCCAATTTAAGCTCAACAGAAGTTTAGTTATGCAACAGGACAATGACCCAATGCACATAAGTAAATTGACAACAATATGGCTTCAACAGAAGACAATATGCCTTCTGAAGGGACATCAACCTGATTTAAATGCTGTTGCACGAACTGAAGAGAGCAATTTACACTAAAGATGCAAAGAATGTTGCTAAAAGGATGCAATTATGTAAAGAGGGAATGGTCCAAAATTCCTCATGACCATTGTGCAGGTCTGATTCACTACTATATGAAATGTATGGTTGAGGTTATTGCTGCGAAAGATGGGTCAACCAGTTATTAAATCCACTGTTGAATGTTTCCACTGTGTGTTTAATAAAGACATGGAAACAAATAATAATTTATGTTGTTAATATAAGCAGACTGTGCTTGTCCACCAAATTATTTTGAGGATAAAATAGTGTCATCTGATTCTAGCCTGATAATGCAGACAGCACAATGCATCTCCTTCACCAAGTGACCGGCTGCACACCTAAACCTGATTTAGAATGTGATTGGTAGTGATATGTCTAAAAGACTGAGGTCAGCTTTAGACAAGGCTAGATTTCATTTTAAATTTGTGTAATGTTCGAGGAGCTTGGCATTTTCAATGGGATGATTATATGACCGGAGTGCATTTTGTGCAATGTCCAATCCATCAGTATCCATAGCCAGAAGGCTTTTTAATGCAGTGTGATGAAACAGATTTCCTGTTATTTTCAGAGGTGTGCAATCCTATACATAAAAAAAGAATGATGGATACTTTAACTTTGAGTCCTGTAAGAAATAAATAAAACAAAACAATTATATAATACAGTGATTTTTATAACAGTATGACACAAACCAGTATCTAGAGAACATCTTTGTGCATTCTAGTCAGAATACCTGCATATACAAAAACATATCATCAGTTTTCGTTGATCTGTTCTGTCCTTTGACATGCTTCTTTGTTCTTGGTTCATAGGTTAGCTGACTCTTGACTCTATTTAGCTTCTGGAGAAGTCATTAGCCTAGAGGTTCAAAATTATTCCACCCTGCACTCTGAAAGTTTAAATTAGGTATTCAATATAGACAAGACATATCCAATGATTTGGGTGTTATTCATTTAAGGTAACTGTGTTTGCCTGTTAATGTGACTTATTTGAAGATCCAGTGAAATTTTATAACCAATTTATGTTTGATGTATTTCAGATAAATCCAAAGGGTTTACATATATGTTCTTGCCACTGTACAACAGCTCTTCATTAATCAACATTCACTATTTATACATAGCAGGGCTGCTGTTCGGAACATTTGCAGCAAGACATTGTGACCGGGAGGATTTCATCTATTTCAGGACATTTGAAGATTTTATCAAACATGTCACCGTGTCCCATTGCCATAGACTGAGAAATGGACTCTTGTATACGTACAGTATATATTTGCATTTGTTTATTTGTGTTCCTTATGTTGTGGCCAGTGCATTGCACTGTTGCTTTAAATTGGTTTAATGGTTTCTGTTATGTGTATGTATTATGGATCTGTGGTGCCACCCCCCTGAACACCTGTAGCACGGACAAGTGTCAGTATAGTCAGTCAGGTGCTTGCTATATCTGATTGCTGATTGCTTACAGCTGTTACCTATTAGATCCTATTTAAGCTCTGGTGATTCAGGGGAGAGGTGCCGTTCATTGTTTTATAATGATTGTTTCATGTCAAGTTGGTTTGATGAAGTCCTGGGACGGGACGGGACGGGACGGGACGTGACGTGACGTGACGTGAAGTGAAGTGCTGTGTAAGTAAGTAAGTAAGCAATCAAGCAAGCAAACAAGTTGTGTTGTGTAGCTCAGGTCAGGCGTACCTTATTACTTAGACTTCTGCGTCTATGCCGCAATAGGGCATAGTTGTTCAGATATATTTGTTGTTCACTCCTATAATTCAGTAGAATATTGCATACGCTCTGTATCAGCCTATGTGAGTTTGTGCATAGTATCTGCTAAATATATAATATTTGTGCATACTTGCTATATCTCAGTCCACCGTTGCTCTTCAGTTGTACACCTCCTGGACTCTTACCCTTAAACTACATTAACTAATGCTACCTGCCTGGTCTCTCTTCCTCCTACACCGCCAACTGTGACAAAACACATACTGTATGGCCTAAATCAGAGCTGTGCAAACCTGTTTCTGGAGCTCTTCCGTCCTGCAGGTCTTCCCTTCAAACCAAATTTAGCACACCTGATCTCATAATTAGCTGGATTAATCTAAATCAGGTTAGTCACCTACAGGACAGTAGATTTCCAGGAACAGGGTTGGTCACAGGCCCGGTGCCAGGATGAAGTGACTAAGGGGGCTGTTAAAAATTATGAGGTGACTAATTGTTTTCTATTATACATTCGTATACAAAAGTTTAGACACCCCTGACAATTTCCATGATCAGTGTTGCCATGTCCGTGGTTTACTAGCCAAATTGGGCGATTTTTTAATCAATTTGGCGGTAGAAAATATATTGGTCGCGGGTTGCGGTTTTTTGGGCTATTTTTGAACAACCACAGCTGCAGCATTTTCCTTTAAATAAATAAACGTGACCAAGGCTGTATGTCGCAGCCTGTGCCAGGTGTGGGAGGAGCTACTGCGTGTGATGTGTATTTAAG
>JACXGM010000426.1:59290-74926 GCA_016801145.1 Umbra pygmaea | reverse complement strand
GAGACCATATGGTTATTATAAAAGTGTTTACTAAAGTAATAAATCCAAGTGAGAAGTGGCTCAATTTCTCATAGACTTCTACAGAATCCAAGCTCTTTTGCATCCAGGCACATCGCCCCCAGCGGAATTCAGATAGAATGCAGGTTTAAGGCACTTCCTCATTTGCCTCAATTTGTGAAACCGGATGCTCACCCTGTGGGATGAAGGCACGAAAGAACTTCCGGGGCACTGAACTATCGCTTAAAATCTCTTTAGCCAATGGGGATGCATCCTTGTAAGGCCCACCCCCGCAAGAGGTTTGTGCCAGAATTGCAATAAAAAAGTTTGGAAGCGTAAACGAAAAAGCTGGGAGCGAAACTGCGAACGTGATAGAGAGAGCAAAAGACTGATCATTGCGAAAGAATTAGTAGGAACTGTAAACAAAATTACAAGTTATCAAACAAATATAAGACCAATAGTTTACAACTACAAAAATGTTTTGTTTGCAAGTTTTATATTTTGCTTTTGAGATTATTATTTTTTTGATTGAGTTAGTGATTTTTGTTTGATATTCAAAAAGTTTTGTTTGATATTATTGGCACAAATCTGATTCAATACTCTCTTTGCCCATTTATGCCCTAGCATACTCATCAAAGCCTTAACGCATATTGCACATAATCAACCACACAGCCGTCTTTGTATAATTTGCACATTACCATTTTCAGCCATGTTCATCATGTTAACTATCCTAGCGTTATTTCTCTTGTACTGTCACTTTACATTCCAATAATCTACCTCTCTATTCTTAGACCATATTTGCACAGAATGTACAGTATTTTTTATCTAACCTAATACCGTTTAAATTTGTAAATGTATACCTGAATGTATGTACTTTACTGAATGTTTGTACTGAATGTTTTTGAATGTTTGTTTTTGAATGTTTGTACTATATGTAACTTAATGTCGCCTTTCACCTTGTGCCTTATCTTGGTCAGGTCGCGAATGCAAATGAGAACTTGTTCTCAATCGATTAACCTGGTTAAATAAAGGTAAAATAAAAAATAACAAAAATAAATAAAGGGAATGTGAGATGACGCTCTGATTGGTTTATTGCACGTTATGCCCAAACCACACCTATGATTAATATAGCTATTTACGACCTACCCATTTTAGATTTGCATCGGGCACAATAGTAATTTGTCCCAACGGTATAATAACAGCAGCACCCAAGATTAGCCCACAAAGTCACTTGTGTTTCGCATTTGATACTTGAATTTCAGATTGTTAAAATAGGGCCCCATGTCTTCAAAGAACACCGAGTAATCACACAGCTTTCTCCTGTTACCCTGGAAGTCCTGATTTGAATACAGAAGACATTCACTTTGGCCTGCAGACCATTGAGAGCTGAAGCCATGACATCAGCCCCATCATACTGTAGGTCTGTGCCACAAGCTTATCCTTAAAATTGTAGCCCTGCATGTTCTCATTTAATACATCAAAAACAGACTGAGTATCTCGCCTCTCAGAAACATATTAAAATCCAATAAAGCGGTCCTGGATTTTACCTGCACTATCCACATAGCAAACAATTACAGAGAGTTGGGCACGGCAGGATATATCAGTTGTTTCATCCACCTGCCATCCAAAAAAGGGAGCATCCTGAATTTAATCTCTGATCAGATCAGAAATGGTGGCTTCAAGAGTAGAGATCAAGTCACTTTGAATACTGTGGGACATACCAGAAAACACAGTTGAGGACTTGAATTGTGTGGACAGGACAGAGTCATATTTAGCTAATGTTTCTGTGAACTCCCTGTAATTCCCCTTGTTGGAACTGACAGCTCCTCCCAGCCAAGCAAGGATGTCACATAAGGCGGTTTAGGAAGACCCTGTTTTGACTGTTCCATTATGTTTAGCCACTTGAATGTGAGCACCTTCATTGATTGCATGCTTAACCCTGATCCTGCCCATCCAACTTAATCTTGCACATGCACTCACCTGTTCATTGCTTTTTTCATGCCTTTTATATGCCCTGTCAAAGTTAGATAGATCTCCAATCCCCAACTCAGCAGTACATTTTCTTTGTCACAGCATTTCCAGCCAGCCTGTTAACTTTGCCATACCAGGAGAGCTGAAAAGACCTGTTACTTTGCCCTATCTTTTGGACTAAATCTTAGGTGTTGATCTGCCCTGCTGTTTAATTCTAAGTTTCTCCTCGTAAGGAAGACTTTCAAATGGTTTCGCCAAAATCCGGTCTACAATATTAGCATTGTCTGCCATCGTGTGCAGTTTGCCTAGCTGGCTAGTTCACCCCTACGACACTAGCCTAGCCTACTGTATGAATGAATGAATCAATCAATCAACGATCTAACGAAACAATATTAAACTCAAAAGACATAATGTGGGAATTAGGTTAAACTAAAACAAGGAATGTGGTGTATAATTGTATGAAATGTATGATGAAAAAACGGCTAGCAATTTCGCCAAGCAAATACCAAGAAATAGGTTGCAGCAGTTTGTCTTTCGACTACACTTGCAAAATCTGCAATTAGACTGAGCTCGAATAGCTTCAGCAACATTTTATAGTACAAAATAGCTGTCAATCAAAAGGAGATGCAATTAGGCCAGCCCACTCCTCCAATTCACCCCAGAGACGCTGAGCATTCATGAGAGGAACATAACCGCAGCATATATTTAATGACCATCTAGTTTTAAAGCACTGAAAAAAACTGTTCAAAGGAGCCCAATTGAAGTCCATGGATGCCAGGCTTCAACCGGAAAATGCACTGTGACGCTACGGAATGTAAAAATTGGCCTTACTCAATGTATAAAGCAGCATGAAATCTCGTCTCTTCGAGGGCTCTCAGTAGGAGTGTAAGACATGCATGCAAGTAGGTTCTTGAGAGAGTAAGTGGTTTGAGAGAGTAGTTTGATCGAGCAAAAAAATAAGTTCTTAAGGATTTTGTTACATCCCCCAGTCTAAGTGACTATGGTTTTTAGTGTTGTCTGTGTTCTCTGTTCTGTGTTAATATTCTGTGTTCTCTGTTCTGCTTCTGTTCAGTGTGTCTGTTTCCCCACAGGTGGAGCAGATCAGTCCAATCACCACTTATCAATGACTCCTCCCCTCCATAATCCTGTACACCTGGTTCCGGTCATCAACAGCTATCCCATTATGTATAAATTGTGCCATTATGTGTTTGTATCTCTCGCTGTTGTTCTCTGTCTGGTTGGTAGCCTAAGCCCTGGCTATTTTGCATTGGTGTATATTCAGTGTGTGGCAGTGGCCACATTGGATAAATTAGTTATTGTGTGTGACTGATTGAGTATTATTATTAGAGTGAAGATTGGTATATAGTATTTTTGGATTATTTGTTTTTGGACTAATTGTGTTTCTTTTATTCACAGGGAGTTGGGGAGTAGTTTAGAGCTGCTCAGGAGTATACATCACACACAGGGATACTCCAGTGTTTAGAAACACTAGTGACAAGACTCCATCCATTCCATCACCTTTCCATTCCATTACGCTCTTTCCAAGATACCTGCCACCTGACCACGCCCACCTCACATGTTGACTATATATTGTTTGTGAATCCATTGGCTCATTCTTTGCACTTTCTGCCGACACTTTAATGCATCCTGTGTGCGTCTTCCTGAGTTAACGTGAGTCAATCTATCCTTTCGATTGTGGTTTTATTATTTACTGACGTGTAACAATAACACCACTTAGTTCTGAGGAACTGATTGCAAAACAGTCTATATGTACATCAAACGTGGTGATATATTGTTTAACCAGCAGGTGTCACTGGAGAGTACTGTGTTGTAAAGCTTTGAGTAGTGAACCGTTTTTCTACCCTGGAAATCCAGAGTACACGCGAGAGCACAATTTGAATTTGCTCAGCAAGTTACTCTGGCACCGAGTAATGCTGCTCATTAACTATGCCCTTGTAGCCGAGCTGCACCAATCACATTGGTGTATCTGATATAGGTGGGCCAGAGGCATGTTAAACAGATGACGACAGCTCTGCGAGTGCGACCTCAAGTCATTAGTAAACATCGTAAGATCGCTATGGATCTACACCAGTTGTTTGAAACTGCTTTGGCTGCTAAAATAAACGAGTTAGACTTGGCTTTTTGTCTAAGAGAGGAACAGAAGACGGCGCTCAAATCGTTACTTTTTATGAAGGACGTTTTTGCTGTTTTGCAGACCGGATACGGCAAGGGTTTAATCTACCAGTTAGCTCCGCCATAGGGTTAGTAAAAACCCTCTGGTGATTGGTCGTAGTGTTATCCAATTGCGTACAGTGAGATTTTCAAATGCACGCTTGGTGCCGCCCCTCGAGTTGAGTCATTTACATTACTCGATCCCAGATCCTAAATCGTACAGGATTTGGGTCTGGATTTTTCCAGGCTACCGTTTTTCGGCACAATTTGAGGAAAACCTCAAAGGCTTCAGAAAGTGTTGCTTGCACATCACTAGAGACCGGAAAAACAAGAAACAGGCCGACTCGGGAAAACAAACAAGACGAACTGGCAACCAGAACAGGGAAAGAGCACAGGTTTAATACACAGGGGATTATGGGAACTTGGGGGACACCTGGTGGGGGTGGAGACCAGGTTAAACAGGTGAACAGAATTAGGGTGTGACAGTCCTATTAAACTGCTTTAAATGTTCAAAAGCATTTGAAAGCTGTTCACTGAAAGAGAGTAGTTCTGGTTTCACTCCTCAAAATTCTGCACAATGCACCTTTAAAAACCTAGATGTAATTATAGACCATGCTGTATTGCCTACAGGCTACTGCGCTTTAAACAACAATATAGCCACTGCCGATGTAGCCACGCCCTCTTCACTTGGTTCCCCTGTTGCTTTGACTTCTTCTCCAATGTCAACATTCAACATGGATAGAAAAGATCAGAGTAACCAAACCAGCCCATCAGGCTCCAGTGACCTAAAAAGAAAATTTGGGGTCAGGTCAGCTTAAAACCTAACTTTGAAACTGCTTATTCAAGAGGAATAACAAGACCTCTCCAGGATATTTTAAATCCCCTTCTCTGTTCTTTCAAAATATGAATCCTATTATTGTGTTCATTTTTCTATGCTTTATTGGACAAGAAAACTCCATGCTGAATTGTACAATATTCTAAGTCAGGTCTACAAAACACTGCAGTGAAACTTATAGCATTCAAAGTAATATTGTATTATCTGTGTATTTGCACAACACTGCAGTGAAAACTTTAGTAAAGTCTGCAAAAACACAGTAAATACTACACTCACCTAAAGGATTATTAGGAACACCATATTAATACTGTGTTTGACCCCCTTTTGCCTTCAGAACTGCCTTAATTCTATGTGGCATTGATTCAACAAGGTACTGAAAGCATTCTTTGGAAATGTTGGCCCATATTGATAGGATAGCATCTTGCAGTTGATGGAGATTTGTGGGATGCACATCCAGGGCATGAAGCTCCCGTTCCACCACATCCCAAAGATGCTCTATTGGGTTGAGATCTGGTGACTGTGGGGGCCATTTTAGTACAGTCAACTCATTGTCATGTTCAAGAAACCAATTTGAAATGATTCGAGCTTTGTGACATGGTGCATTATCCTGCTGGATGTAACCGTCAGAGGATGGGTACATGGTGGCCATAAAGGAATGGACATGGTCAGAAACAATGCTCAGGTAGGCCATGGCATTTAAATGATGCCCAGTTGGCACTAATGGGACTAAAGTGTGCCAGAAAACATCCCCCAAACCGTTACACCACCACCACCAGCCTGCACAGTGGTAACAAGGCATGATGGATCCTTGTTCTCATTCTGTTTACGCCAAATTCTAACTCTACCATCTGAATGTCTCAACAGAAATCGAGACTCATCAGAACAGGCAACATTTTTCCAGTCTTCAACTGGCTCTTGCAAATTGTAGCCTCTTTTTCCAATTTGTAGTGGAGATGAGTGGTACCCGGTGGGGTCCTCTGCTTTTGTAGCCAATCCGCCTCAAGGTTGTGCATGTTGTGGTTCACAAATGCTTTGCTGCATACCTCGGTTGTTAAGAGTGGTAAGAGAGCTTGAAGCAGTCGGCCCATTACCCTCTGACCTCTAGCATCAACTAGGCATTTTCGACCACAGGACTGCCGCATACTGGATGTTTTTCCCTTTTCACATCATTCTTTGTAAACCCTAGAAATGGTTCTGCGTGAAAATCCCAGTAACTGAGCAGATTGTGAAATACTCAGACCTGCCCGTCTGGCACTAACAACCATGCCATTCTCAGAATTGCTTAAATTACCTTTCTTTCGCATTCTGACATTCCGTTTGGAGTTCAGGACATTGTCTTGATCTGGACCACACCCCTAAATGCATTGAAGCAACTGCCATGTGATTGGTTTAGTAGATCATTGCATCAAGGAGAAATTGAACGGGTGTTCCTAATAATCCTTTAGGTGAGTGTATATTATATATCATGACACAAATTCAGAAGTTTATTGTTTTATTTATGCTAAACCTCTTGAGTAATAAGGCACTTCAAAGTTTTGCTAGGACATGCTTTTAGGCAAAACATAAAGCCCCATGAACAATTGAGGTAGAAGAAGAGACACCCTGCCCGGAGGAAGCCTGGGGCCCCTGTCTGGAGCCAGGCCTGGATGGAGGGCTCGACAGCGAGCGCCTGGTGGCCGGGTTTGCCACGGAGCCCGGCCGGGAACAGCCCGAAAAAGCAATGTGGCACCTCCTTCTCCATCCCATGGGCCCACTACCTTTGGGAGGAACCACTGGGGTCAGGTGTGCTGCCAAATGGGAGATAGTGAAGGTCAGGGGCCTAGACGGACCAGACCTGGGCAGCAGAGGCTGGCTCTGGGGACGTGGAACGTCACCTCTCTGTGGGGGAAGGAGCCAGAACTTGTGCGGGAGGTGGAGCGCTACCAATTATATCTGGTGGGGCTTACCTCTACGCACAGTCTCGGTTCTGGAACCATTCTCCTGTATAGGGGTTGGACTCTTTACTTCTCCAGAGTTGCCCAGGGTGTGAGGTGCCGGGCGGGTGTGGGGATACTCACAAGTCCCCAGCTGAGCGCCGCTACGTTGGAGTTTACCCCGGTGGACGAGAGGGTCCCCTCCCTGCATCTGAGGGTTATGGGGGGAAAACTCTGACTGTTGCCATGTGCTAGTGATGTGGTCCTAATGGTATCATCGGCCTGTGATCGGTTCGCAGCCGAGTGTGAAGTGGCTGGGATGAGGATCAGCACCTCTAAATCTGAGGCCATGGTTCTCAGCATGAAACCGGTGGAGTGCCTACTCCACATAGGGAATGAGTCCTTACCCCAAGTGAAGGAGTTCAAATACCTTGAGGTCTTGTTCGCGAGTGAGGGAGAATGGAGCGGGAGATTGGTCGGAGAATTGGCGCAGCGGGGGCGGTATTACACTCAATATATCGCACCGTTGTGACGAAAAGAGAGCTGAGCCAGAAGGCAAAGCTCTCGATCTACCGGGCGGTTTTTGTTCCTACCCTCACCTATGGTCATGAAGGCTGGGTCATGACCGAAAGAACAAGATCCAGGGTACAAGCGGCCAAAATGGGTTTCCTCAGGAGGGTGGCTGGCGTCTCCCTTAGAGATAGGGTGAGAAGCTCAGTCATCCGTGAGGATCTCAGAGTAGAGCCGCTGCTCCTTTGTGTCGAAAGGAGCCATTTGAGGTGGTTTGGGAAAAGCTAACCTCCTTTCTTCTGCCTTATCCTTTAGTTCAGCCTCAAGATGGGCTACACGCAACCTGAGCCTAGCTGCTTCCAGTGACCCAGCCGACTCAGAAGGAGACGGCTCAAACCTGGGCAGGGTGAAAGGAGCCCGGGCTTTGTCCTCCACACCACCATCTGGCCGTGTGGGCGAGAGACCCGTCACCACCTCTTCCCCTCCCCTGACTTCCTCAGCCACATCCCCTTCCTCCTCTACTACCTCTTCCTCATCTGTTGAGGTAAATACACCCAGCTCAAATAAATGTCGCGTAATGGTAACCACCATTTCTGCCTTAAGTGTTTGCTTACCCACTGCCAAGCCATAGTGCGCTGTGACAGCTACCAAGTCTGCGTTCTGCAGCCTTGCTAAACCGTCAAAGGAGGGATCCTCAATAAATAAATCCAGGGCTGATGACGCCATAACTACCCACTAGCCACAGTACACTACAAAAAAAAGACTAAGCTGAAAACACACAAACCACGGCGACAAACACTAAACACTAACGTGGACTACACCAAAACTAGCTAGTCCCGACTCACACCCCCAACAACACACTCCAGTCACCAACCACTAAGGTGTTAGAGCAATGGGGCGTAACATCCCGGACGAGTAAGGATCTGGTAAGGATGCCCCTTGGGCGCCTCCCTAGGGAGGTGTTCCAGGCATCTCCAGCTGGGAGGAGGCCTCGGGGAAGACCCAGGACTAGGTGGCGGGATTATATCTCCAACCTGGCCTGGGAACGCCACGGGATCCCGTAGTCGGAGCTTGTTAATGTGGCTCGGGAAAAGGAAGTTTGGGGTCCCCTGCTGGAGCTGCTGCCCCCACGACCCGATCTCGGATAAGCGGATGAAGATGGATGGATGGATGGATGGATGGAGAAAGCAAGTGTGCCCTGATGCAGCATTTACTCCACCATTTGTGGATTGGTTGAACAGTGACAGAGAGAACCTCCCCCTACAATTTTTGGTAAATTTAAAAAGTTCCTATAGTTTCTCTGTTTCATTGATCACATACACATTATAGCAGATGTTGTTGCAAGGGTAGCAAAATATAATATTGAGTTTTGGTCTCTAAAAAATGTTCTTGATTAAAGTAATAATATGAAATGTAAAAAAGTCTACAATGTTAAAACAAAAGACAAATACAATAAAATGTATATTTCAAGCCACTGTAAGGTCTGTGCATAGCTGTTACAATTTAGTATTTGTAACAGTAAACATCTAGTTTAGCAATTTAGCCACAATTATCCCTTATATTAGCTCTTATAGTAATAAAACACTTTGAGGGTTTGTGGTATAATTCCAATATGGCTAAGCACTGTATCCAGCCAACACACTTTGCATTTAGTTAATGACCAAAACCTGGTGTTGTTGCCCGGAAAATAAATGTCTTCACCCTAACAATGTGATTCTTTGTTGACAGATTAGAACTGTAGTCTGTCACTCCTGACTATTCCTCTCTTTGGATTGGTGAAAGCACCTTGTCATTTGAATACTTTAAATACTCTATAAGTTGCATTAACATCAACCATCTGTCCTCAGTAGAGAATTAGAGATGATGTGCTAGCCTCATAAACTTCAGCCTCAACAAGTGGAACCTCAAACATGTTTTTTCTCAAAATGGATGTCACTTGCAGTAAACATCTACTTGTGCACTTACAGAAGCATTCAACAACTTAAATTAGATCAAATCACCTTGACAACTATCCAGAGTAAAACTCTGTTGATTCCACCATACAAAACTACCATTTTATAAATAATAATCAGCTTAACACAAACAGAGTTTTGATAGAGGGAAACATCTCATTTCTCATCCTCACTTTGCTGAGTGATATTCTTAGCTACAGTGTCCTTTGTAATTATTGGGATAGCAGTGAACCTTTTTTTTATTATTTTGGGTCTACACACCAAACATTTGGATTTAAAATCAAATAACTTTGAGGTTAAGGTATATATTCACACTTGTTATACATTGTCCCCCTATTAAGCACTTTTGATATAGAGAATTTGCATGTAACCCCAGCCCAATATCTGTGTCCCATTTTATTGTAGCCTGTTTATTCTTAAGTGCTATTTTTAACAAATGAAAGGCATGTTCAATGAGATTTAAATCTGGAGATTTGAAAAACCTTTCACGTGTTAGCCCTAAAAGTAATCCCCAGTTGCCAGGGCATTATGCTCTGGAGCTTCTACTTTAGCTTCTCTACACTTCTAAATTCCTACTGTTTCTGTAGTCATCCGTTACATCATCAATGAAGACAAGTGAGCCAGTTCCTGTGGCAACCATACCTGCCAAAGCTACACACGCACACACACACACACACACACACACACACACACACACACACACACACACATACCATCAAATAAAACAAATTCCCTATATTTCAACCTTATAGTAAGCATTTGATCCCAAAGCTTAGAAAATGCTTCACTATACCAAAAGTTGGATCGCAGATGGCTCAGTGGTTTGAAAGTAATCAGTAGGATTCTCCACAAATCCTTGACCATATAAGGTACATGTAAGTGTAGCTGGGAGTCTCACCTGACATCCTTTCCTCTCTCAACCATGGCAATGTTTAAAACAATAGGTGTGAGCTTAATGTAGACTAATGAAGTCTGCCTAGCTACATACTTAAATAGATTGCCAGTTACCGGCAGAGTTGCCACAGTGTTAGTACTAGTGTTGTAGTCAGAACCTGTCTACAGAGAGCCTGTTCACTCCCTATTAAGCCCCATTGTACCAAATGTGGTTGCAGTTCCACCAGAGTTCCACTGGGGGTGATTGCGGGTGAGTGCAAAATGAATGGGAGTCTATGGAGCTAGACGGCAAAATTTGTCTGTTTGACCTGGTTGTTGTTGAGAAATCGCAGATTTGATTGTAGTTTTTGCAAGTTCAACATGGATTATAGGATTAAAGTTGAATGAATGAGTACTCAGGTCCTTTTGATTTCTTACAGGTTGAGTCATTGTTGCCCATGACACGCTAGTATTCTGCTAACTGATTGGTCAGTGAAGGACTCCCAGAGATCCCACTTGATGGCATCCGAAGCTGAACCAGCAGAGAATGTCTAATGTGAATATTTCAGTGTGGTCTTTAAAACATTAGCAAACCAAAACTCCTTCTAGAACGTGTATTGACAGGCTGTTAATGCGCTGTAAATATATTCCACTCAAGTTCCTTAGAAAAAGCCAATATTTTCTGAAATCCATTTCATGCTTTACCCTATACACCAGGGGTCATCAACTCAGGTTTTTGGAGGGCCGAAACACTTCAGATATTTTATTTTACCTAGTAGTTAATTGCAATCACCTGCTTTCCCAGGTATAAACCTGTCCCTTATTAGAAAGAGAGAACAAAAATCTGAAGTGTTTCAGCCGTCCAGGACCGGAGTAGATGAACCCTGCTAAACTATAATAGCATCGATTTGACTTCAGCGCGAAAAAAGACCATTGTTATGGATGGTAAATTTCAGCTGGCTAGCTAGTTATCTATACTTTAGCCAGTAATGAGAACTTTCATTTAGACCAGATTAAACCAGTAGCTAATGCGGTTCTGCAACCAGCCTACAAGTCTTTCTACTAATCAACCCGGCGGTAACTAGTGCAATATTAGATTGTTTTAGCTTTATTAATTTGTTCTTTCTCATATAATTGTCATCCATTTGTAATGGCTAGATCTAATGTTATCATCATTAAGAGGAAGAAATATACATTTAATTGCCTAAAGATACATTTCTGGAGTCGTTATGAATAATTGAACTGAACTGTAAGATATATCAGTCCATAGTCTGCACTACATGAATGGACACTCTGTGTGTCTGACTGAAATATTTGTCTAATGCAAAGTGTAACTGAGCCCAAATCAGGAGTGTCAGATAGATGTGAGTTACAGTGGATGGATCCTGAGGTGAGTGATAAAACAGATTGTATAGATTAAGACACCTGTTTAGACAATTTTGAGCTACAATACACTCTAATAACAAAAGGTTCTAACTAGCACTAAAAGTGGTTCATGGCTTGTAATCATAGGGGAACCACTTTAAGTGCTATATAGCACCTATCTTTAAAAATGGTGCTATGTAGAACCATAAGAGGTTCAATATAACACCTTAACCACCCCAAAGAGCCACTGATCATTTATATTTCTGATAATTTCTGAGTAGGCCTATGTGTCATGTTCACCTGCTATGTGTTTTAAGGAATGTGGCAATATGCTGTCTGATAGAAATGCCTGGAGCTAAACCCCCACTGAGCCCCACTGCTGAGGATGAGCCTCTGTCAACCGACCCTGCTAACTGGCCCTCACATCTGACTGACAGGAGTCGGACTGAGCTGGTTGGGTGTAGTTCAATGTAGAACCGCCTCTGTGCCTCAATTCTGAGAAATTCTAAGTTTTGAGCACAGAGAACTATAATTTGCTAGCACATTACATTACATTAGGCCTACATTCTCACACAGTTTACTCAGCTGCTCTCTCACAAATTTGTTCTCTATGCGCAGGCAGACGCTGCTGCGCTTCGGTCAAGTCTCCCGCTCTCTCTCAACCTGTTTACTCTGTGCGTTCTCACCTCTTGACACACATGCTTGCTCAACTTGCAACATCGTTACAAATGTGCCACAAAATCAACCAATCTAAGAATTAAAGAAGGTCAATTGTGATTGGCTGTTGGTCTACAATCACAACGCTTCCTAAAGAAGATTTCTGTTCTTTCAAGCAACACTAGACGTCAAGAGTCCCGCACCTCCTACGGTTCCGGAAGTAAATTTCCCATGAATTTCTCCCATAGATATCTTGAAAAATCCATATATAAAGAGTTTTAGACCATGCCTTAGGCTAACAGCTACGACGTGACTCATAAGCATACACCATATCATTACAAGTGAAAAAACGAAAAGAAAATTTAAGAAAAGAGGTACACAGTCTTGTAAAATTGTAAATATTATTACGTAAATATATTGTCTCATAAAAACTAAACTATTGCTTGTGCCGAACTTGTGCTATGGATTATGGATGAATGTTCACTAGGATGTGTTTAATTCAAATATAGTCTCAAATCCTCAGGCACTTGAGGCAGTATAGCCAGCAACACAAAAACAGTTTTTTTTCTGTAAAAAAACAGGATTCTTCTGTAATGAGAAAACTCTAATGGGAACAACATATTAAGAACATCTTAGATTCTGATGAAATAATGTCATTACAGAAGCTAAGAGAAACATTTATGAGTGAGGACATGACAAACTCCAAATGGAAGGGTTTCATTCAGGTTTTGCAACTTGTCCCACTAAAGATAATTTGTTTTAGAAGGAAGGGGATCCAACTTGAGGCATGCCACTGGAGGCATGATGACCAAGTCTATAATCAATAATAAAATGATTTTATACTATGAGATTGTAGTACTTCACCCCATGGTTCAGCTCCAGTGTCACGAAACCGCCCCCCTGAGCCTGTTTGTGTCCTAATGGATATTTAACCATAGCACATGTTTAGGCATGAGCAATAGTTTAGTTTTTATAGAGCAATGTGCATATGCAATTATGGCCTCCAGTGAGTTGAATGGGAGAGTGACATGGGTCCCTGTTTTTATGTTGCTGGCTATATTGCCTCAAGTGCCTGAGGATATGAGACTCTATTTGAATTAAACAAATTCTAGTGAACATTTATTCATAGCACATATTTCGGCAGGAGCAATAGTTTTGTTTTTATGAGACAATATATTTAATAAAATTTAGTGTAGGCCTACAGCATATCACATTATTATAATTACAATTGGTATTAAAAACATATTTAAAAAACGTTCCTATCAAACAATTTTTATAGTTCCTAAAACACACAATAAAATTTGATTTGATTACAATTTATTAGCTTTAACATAAATTTACAATGATTATTTATTGCATTGGAATAAGCGCTATTATTTTGAAAAACAAAATCCATGTTCATGTTGCTAGCTGAAATAACGGAAATCTTCGTTTTGAGGAGCTTTTGTTATTGGAGACCAACAGGCAATCACAATTGAACTTCTTTAATTCTCCGATTGGTTGATTTTGTGGCACATTTGAAACGCTGAAGCAAGTTGAGCGAGCATGTGTGTCAAGCATTGAGCGCGCACAGAGTGAAGAGGTTGAGAGATATTGCGTAAGAGGTTAAGCGCACAGTATACTACAGATTCCCGACCTGGCGCGCAGAGAAGAAGTTTGTGAGAGAGCACCTGAGTAAACTGCGTGAGAATGTAATGTAATGTGCTTGCAAAAAATAGTTCTTACTATATATAAACTATATAAACGTACAATTACTCGCTCAGGATTGAGGCGCATATATAGCTATAACGCCATTACCCCGGTCCCTAAATATGGAAGGGCGACGAGGGACGAATGTGAATGTCTGTTGAATCTCGAACGTGAAACTGATTTCACCTCGGTGTTAAACACACCATGTCACTGCCATAACCCTCAACAAACTCAGAGACCTCTTTTTTTGTGTCATTAGGCCTAAGGCTCATTTTAGTGTTTTGAGGTCTTTAAAATCAGAAACTAACAATAACCCAATATCTAAAAACGAAGGTTGAGACATTTAGAAGGGACACTTCACATCCAAAATGTTTTGAAATAGAGTATAAACTGCACCATAATCTTGCTATCTATCTAGGACAACTGGTTGAAATTAATTGTATCCGAAATAAAATACTTCATGCAACCGAATCTGATTCGTATGACTTGTTCAGAAATGTTACGTTTGTTCGAAGCGTCATCATGAACAACGCCATGTATAGCCCACTTGTCCAATAGAAGAGCGAAATGTCACGATGTGTCACACCCGGCCGGGATGTGGGTCTGGTGGCAGGGTTCGTTTATAGAGTATGCTACATCATTTTGTGTCGAGAGGTTGTGACAACGCACTATTTTACTCCGGACTGTTTAGAAAAGACTACAGAATTAAGACGACATTCATTTTAATATAACTATTTATACATTTTATTAGCGTAATGTTTTCGGAATCTGCTGCAAATGGGTGAGTGTATTCCTATTCCGTTTTATGGTATAATTAGATACAAAGGACTAAGGTTGGACAGTATTTTCCCCTTTCCTGTTGCGTGTAAACATACATTTATTCATTTGTATGCCCAACTGCCCCTGCCGAAACAAAAGCTGGTGTAGGTTTTATGCGTGAATGAAATCGTACGGTGTTGCTCATCGTAACCTAGGTTACTTTTCCATCCGCCGCACATAATATCTAAAAAACGATAGAGCGTTTTTACCGAATATTATGTGTAGCGGCCTGCGGAGACCGTTCACATGGTGAAAATCTGACTTTGTGGACTGTATACATCTTTGGAAACTACAAACTTTCCTGAATAAAAATATGTTTGAATCAGTCAGATATCTTTATCACAACTGAAGTTACATCATTTCAAATTTGACATGTCAAAAAGAAGTGAGAAAACTACATGCAAATATTCAATTATGTTTCATTCAAATTCTATTGTGATGCATAAGGGGAAACACCAACACTCAGATCGACTGTTCACATCTATGAAATACTTTAAAAAAATTATTTGCAGATCTTGGTTGCATTTAATTAAACTACTAGAACAAATTATTATACTAAAAATAATATATTTAAATAAATTGAACAGTGTCCAAAATGTTCATGTCATTGCGATTACCAACTTAACAAAACATATTTTAAAAACATAGAAAGGATAAAATATGTTTACAGTTTCAAGACAGGATATCTACACTGTAAACCCGAATAGTAAGCAGGACTCAAAAAAATTAAGGAAACTTATTACCTCAAAAGTTTTGAGTTCTTGAAGTACTTCCTTTTGAGTTCAGAATACTTAAAATACCTTCAAACATTTTAAGTGCACTGGAACAATTCTTTTCTGTTTGAGTTCATAGAACTTAAACATTTAAAGTTAGTATAACAATG
>JACXGM010000426.1:46919-59190 GCA_016801145.1 Umbra pygmaea | reverse complement strand
CTGATCTAGCTAGCCAACTGTTTCTATTTACCAAGGCATTAAAATGGCACATCACATAGGCCAAACGCACACACCTTCGAGTGGCTGGCTGATGGAATAGAAACAAGTAGCAAGCTCGAATAGGTGCTTGTCTTGTCTTAATAGCCTACTTCAATTCGAATGCACTCCAATTACAACTGTATAGCCTATAACCTTAATGTAATGTTATTATGTGTTATATAATGTGTTAGTAGTTCAGTATACCTTTAGTACAGCTGTGTACTATCGTACATGTTTCATTCTCTACATTGGCAATGCTCTCCATATCTATCCTATATGGAGTTGGCTTTCACTTGATTCTTTAACCTCTTCATCCCTAAGCGTTTTTTCTGGTTTTGAAAGAAATAAAACATGCCCAAATCTAATGGAGTATATCTCCAAAACTACAAGGGCTATAAACATAGTCTTGGTATCAAAATGAAGGAAACACATGTGAGTTTTATCCTGCAGTGAAAGTATTAATGTGGGTACTAGTGTGTCAGAGTACATAAAAGTAGAACACAGAATAAATTTATGGAAATTTCAATTAGCCTACAACTCGTGTAGTAATCTATTAATTAAGATAAAATCAATCAGATGTTTGCAGCATTGATCATATTAATGACAATTAAAATGTCAACAAGCTGCTACTTTGCTATCTATTAGGCTGGCATTGTTGCTTAAATACATTTCAAGTTCAGCCAGGAGCGCAAAGAACGTGAAGATGTGAGAAGGGAGGGGGGGGAATGGGCCTGCTACTGTCGGATTCAGAGACTCTCGCTTCGAATAAAGACGGATACAAGTTATTAATTGTTGCTTAAAATATAATCCTATGTGACATTACTGCAATGATGTTTATATATATTTATCATAGACTATTTTCTTAACTTGCCAGCTAAAACTGATAGCACTTCGCAGGCAGAACCCTCTTCTAAAAATGGGACTGTATTTTGCTGTGGCGTGGAAAGGAAATGCTTTTGTTCATTACGACGTTGTGAATGTAAATGTGAGTTTAAAATATATGGCTAGATTAATACCTTTTAGCAAGTTATTTTTAAGTTTAATACAGCCTCAGACTTCACTGATCGGTCTGGGTCTACTGCAACCTGCAGCACTCATAAGAGCAGGTGACGTAAGGAAACTTTCGATTTGACAATGCTTGAAAATCTGGCAAGCTAACACAGGATGTCCAAAAACGACTGAAATAAACTGTTTTTCATACGTAATCATGTTTTTTGTAATCATGGCTTTTGTACATTACAATGAAGTTAAGGCTGTAACCTATATCCTATACAAAACATTAAAATTATCAATTTTGACAGGGAATACATTTTCGATCTTAATGAGTGGGTGCGACATCCGACGGGGTTCTTGTAGACCGCCACATGCTCTAAAATGAATGGTTAGAAGAAACATTTGATTGTATGTGTAGCCTATCTGTTCCCTGGCGTACATTACACAAATGCGGAAATTTGAATAACATTTGGAAATGTTGTCATAATGCATGAGTTCGCTTTTATCGCGTCATATCCGATTTCAATGCAATACATTTTTTTACATCATTGCAATTTTGAAAATGATTTATCTATGCTGTATGTATCCGGTATATAAAGTTCTCAGCAGTAACACCGTATCCTAAATACTGTAATAACCGGCTGCTTCACAGCCTGCTTGTCAGATTCCTATCTTTGCATCCAAAGCAAAGGACCCACTCAACAAACACAGATGTCATTCCTGCTGTCAATCAGTCCGTTTCCCACCCATTTGTTATACGATTACGTGCTGTTGAACGCGTCCTCCTTTATCTCGGTTTCTTTTGTCTGAGTCTACACTAAAGGCCTTTTAATTCTTCTAAGTCTCTCCATCCCCCAGCTCTTATTTTTTCACTCTCAAACTCCATCTGCCCTCATCACCATCTACAAACGTTTCTCTCTCAATCCGTCTTTCATACAGCTTTGAGGAGTGCAGTGCTACAGCTAAATGGCTCCTGTCCAAGACGGAGATCCGTCCTCTGGTTGGCATAGTGTGTGGTTCAGGCCTGGGAAGCCTGGCTGACATTCTCGAAGACCAGATAGCATTTCAATACAGTGAAATCCCTAACTTCCCAAAAAGTACAGGTGAGTTCTTAGTGTAGATGCTCAGGTTTTACTAACATTGTGGGGATAGTAAACAGATAATAATTCTAACATATTTTATTTGTATTGCACTTTATATGAGTATTCAAAATGAAATCAATATACTAATAAACTTGTAATTAATATATTTCTGTTTTTAGGGTTTGTATAGGATAAAAGTTAAAACTGGGATTAGGGTTAGAATAGGGGGTTAGTGGTTATGTTTAAAAGTAAAGGTTAAGGTTATGTTTGTGGGGTTAAGGTTGTAGTTAAGGTTAGTGGTTAGAGAAAATAGTATTTTGAATGAGAACAATGTTGTCCCAACAAGAACAGACATTCCTAAGTTTTTTTGTATGCACACTTGTGTGGAATTGGGTGTGGTTGCAATCGGATCCAACAGGCGTGTTTGTGTGTTGCAGTGTGTGATTGGACAATGATCCAACAGGTGTGTGTTTGTGTTTCAGTACATGGCCACGCTGGCAGGTTGGTGTTTGGCATGCTGAAGAAAACCCCGTGTGTGTGCATGCAAGGAAGGTTCCATCTCTATGAGGGCTACTCCATCCAGAAGGTCTGTCCATGTTCTGTCATGTTCCATCGCTGCTTTCAGTCCCAGCTCCACAGAGAGAGGCAGAGTAACGCAATTATAAAGCCAGTCTTTTATGCCTCCTCTTGTAATTAAATTGTTGTAAATACAAAGATAATTTTAAACGCGAAATGCATGAGATACATACATTTATTACTACATTAGTAAACTAGTGTGTATCCTATTAAAGAATGAAGCCTAATAGAAAGAATGCAGATCTTCAAAAGGCACATTTTGTGAATGTTCAAAAACCTGTTTAACTTCCTAATCCTTAATCCTTCTGGTTAAGCACATTCCCTAGTCTTCTCTCCTGAATCCCAGAGCACTACCGTGATCACGTTTCTTGCATTTTGACAGTAAGGAAGGCCATGTATTTACATTTTTTTAAGATGCCCAATTGTTTATGCCATCATTTCAGCTGGAAATTCTGGGGTCTAACACATTAGGAAAAGTTTTTGAACAATTAAAATGTAAAATGTAAACAAATTACAGGTCACAATGCCTATACGGATCTTCAAGCTACTGGGGGTGGAGACGGTCCTCCTGACCAATGCGGCAGGTGGCCTGAATCAGGACTACAATGTCGGGGACATCATGATCATCAAAGACCATATCAACATGCCTGGCTTTGTCGGGATCCACCCACTCTCTGGACCCAATGATGAGAGGTGGGCGTGGCTTATGATAAACAGAATACATTTTCACTTGCTTCGTTATTACTTTCATGGTCATTATTAAACAAGGAAACACCCTTTTCTAACACTCCCTCTTCTCACCATCTTCTAGGTTCGGCATTCGGTTTCCCTCGATGTCTGATGCGTATGACAGGGAACTGCATCAGCTGGCACACGGTGTGGGGGTGGAGCTTGGCTACGGGGACTTCCTGAGAGAGGGCGTGTACTGCGTCCTGGGGGGTCCCTCGTTTGAGACCATCGCTGAGTGTCGTTTGATAAACAAACTGGGGGCTGATGCTGTGGGTAAGTTCTCCACCATGTCCTCCAATAAAGCCACATCACAGCATTACAGCATGATCTTAATGTTTTTATTATGCTTAGGGGTATTTTTTTTGCTAATTAGTGGTTAATTTGATTGAAAATTATTACAAATGTGAAGTGAACAACCGTCTGTAAGACTTTGTCTCCTTGTGTTTCCTGAGAACTAAGGTATGGTGTTAGTTTATTCAGAAGAGCTTTTTAAAATAACTGACTAACTACCAATTTCATTTAGGCAAAAGCAATCTGCAAATTTATATAGAGGTAGCAAAACTGTCATGGAAGCAATAGCAGTAACAACATCCTACTTCCTACAGATAAACTTCTATGATTCGTGCAAATAGAATAGTTACTGATTGAACTGTGCAACAAACGGCTCTGGCAGAGCATCGTTAGATTAATTTATCTTACCATTCTAGGCATGAGCACGGTGCACGAGGTGATCGTAGCGCGTCACTGTGGCATGCGTGTGCTTGCCCTTTCCCTGATCACCAACAAGGCTGTGTTGAGCTACGAAAACCAGGAGAAGGCAAACCATGAAGAGGTGCTACAGACGGGTCGGTGGAGAGCGGAGCAGCTGGTGAAACTGTTCACCACCCTGGTACCACGCATCCCGCGCGGAAACAACACCTGATGACTCAGAACTAATCCTAAATGGCACCCTATTCCAATGTAATCTGCACTACTTTCCAGAGCCTTATAGACTCTGGTCTAAAGTAGTGCACTTCATAGGTTTATTATTTATTGATCATCTATTTATTTAATAACTGCTTTATTCACCAAATCAAAGCTTGAACCACAAAGACTGTTTGTAGTAAAAATATATGCATCAAGGTTGATGTGTTTATGACTATTTTTGACAAAATTATTGAAGATAAAATAATAACTTTTCAGTGAATCAATAAATCCAAACCTGGTCGAAAGTAGTGCACTTAATAGGGTTTCATTTGGGACTGTGCTGCTGACAGCCTCCAGAGCAGCCAATTCAGAGGCCTGCTAGTACACCTCATCCCAGATAGATCTTACACTATTTGGATTGGCATGATCTGATCCTAGATCAGTCTGGCACGCTTGATAAATGCAGCCTGTGTTCTATAGGTTCACTCAGACCAAAGGAATGAATGTTAGTTTTTGATTATGCGTGTGTGTGTGGTTAAAGTACCCAACCTATTTATGAATGTTTTAACTTGTCCTTTTTTATCTACTTTTCAAAGATGACATACTTAAGGAAAATTCCAGACACCTAAACAGCTTAAAATCATTGCGCCGGTCATGTTTCCGACATGACAGTCACTAAATACACCTCAGCATGTTCGGTTCTCAACTCGGCCACCGTAAGTTGCCCAAAAACCTTAGGTCACTTCACAATTGTTTAAGCTACTGGTAGTTTTAGCTTTTTCTGCACTGTTAAAAAATGGTCAGTAATGTGTACTGTATTTTATGGTTGGACATAACAAGGTGAAATAAATCCAGCTGTATAGCTATGTCTGCTAATGTTTTAATAATAGGGATAATGTCTTTACTCTGCACTAAAAGTCTTACTTTCACAATAAAAGGAGTCAACTTGATTTACCAGAGTTTAAGTGGCACATCTTTTTATCTGTAGTGTCTGTGGTCTGGGCTTGAAAGTTTGATATTTTTTACATTATTCCTGCAGGGCAGAAAGTGGCCATAGTGGGATAAAATTGGCTACGCAGTGGGAAGAAATAAGAGGTATCTTTAACATCTTAATGATACTTTCTGACATTCAGACTATCAATAAACTATATTTAATTAATGTCATCATGCTGGCCTCCTTCCCAAATGGCACCATATTTCCATTATACTGTAGTGCATTTAAACAGGCACTTCACTTATGTACATGGGGAATAGGATGCAAACGTGAACCCTTGTCTAAAATGTATGGGGAGGACAGCTTTGGAGACACACAGTCTACTCACGACCTTGTGTGTGTTGTGTTGACGTCATGGAAAGTTCTAGTTGTAGGAGGGGTAATGGTGGGGTTATACTTTGAGTAGGAAGGAGCTTCACACTCTTCGTTATAAAACACACAACCTATCAAGCATGTTTCACTGAGAAAACATTATCAGCAATCTAGCGTGTTACACTGTGGAATACGTTTCACTGAGTAAGTCTTTCAGCAATCTAGCATGTTTCCTTGAGGAATCTCTTTTTTGGGGGGGAGTGGGGTGGTCTACAAACATAGGCCAATTTATTAATATCAATTTTTCTTCTGAGCACTGAAAACTATTGAAATCTGACTGGAGGAATAGCTGCCAGTTCTGCATGGCTCTGTAGACCTTCCGGCCTCTGGGCTTTCTCTCCCCATGAGAGGACATGATGACCCGATTCTTCATCCACTGGGATCTCTTGCTTGGCCTGTGTCGCAGCTGTGCTTGAGCATTGTGGTCCATAGCCTTCATTGAGTGTATACCTAACTAGTTGCTTTTAATTAAATAACAAAACAATTCAAGTTGCTCTTTACTGTAATGGGCATGTGTTGTGTTCTGATCGCAGCAGAGATTGGTCAATCAATGTGTCACCCATTCACTAAATGGCCTGTCCAAACCTTTGACTATTACTTTATACAGTATCTCACAAAATTGAGTACACCCCTCACATTTTTGCACGTGCATTATTATAACTTTTGATGTGACAACACTGAAGAAATAACACTTTGCTACAATGTAAAGTAGTGAGTGTACAGCTTGTATAAGAGTGTAAATTTGCTGTCCCCTCAAAATGATGCAACACAGCCATTAAGGTTGACTAATTGGCTAATTGGGCCCAATTTGGACATTTTCACTTAGGGGTGTACTCACTTTTGTTGCCAGCGGTTGCCAGCGGTCATTTTAAATGAGAAATTGTTCTCAAAGTGCCCACCTGGTTAAATAACGGTTAAATAAAAATAAATTATGGACAAATCTACAGCAACTGTGTGATGCAATAATGTCAATGTAGACAAAAATGTATGAGGAATATTTCCAGCACATTGGTGAGTCTATGCCATGAAGAGTTAAGGCAGTTAAGGCAAACGGGTATCCAACCAGGTACTAACACAGCAGTTTGGTTAGAGCAGGGCAGGTTTGTTAAATCCTCTTTAACAGTTCCTAGAAACTAGAAAGGGGTGAATAACATTTTCAATCCCTGCGCTCTCGGTTGTGTTGTCATGACTATGTATTAGCCCACCTGATGCTCAAATTATACTTTTTAGTTGTTTGTCCTTTTAAAAACCTGTCTCCAACATTATATCGTTGTAGGACTGTAAATACATAAAGGGACACAATTGTTTTTGCTAAATGTTGTTATTATTGGGGTGGAGCACATTGAGAGGTAACATGTCCTCCCTGTCACACACAGCTCCTATACCAGGGTTAATCAACTCCTGGTTTTTGTTCTCTCTTTCTGATAAGGGACTGGTTTATACCTGGGAAAGCAGGTGATTGCATAACTACTAGGTCAAATAAAAAATCTGAAGTGTTTTGGCCCTCCAGGACTGGAGTTGCTGACCCCTGTCCTACACCTTTGGATACAGTGATATAACCTCTTAACAGGCTGAGATTGAACAAGTATCCAGTGTTACTTAGTGAGTGCAGACAAAGTATTTTTATTCTGGCCCATGTAGCAATTACATGTTTTACAATGCTCTAACACAGGGGTCCTCAAACCCTTCCAAGGAGCCTAGTGTATGCTGGATTTTGGTCTTTCCCTTCAATTAGAACATAATTAGGACCTAGATTGCCAGGTGAGGAGAGATACTAACCAATTAATGAGCTACTCAAACACCCTTGAACAAGGTAAAAGCGAAAACCTGCATATACTAGGCCCTCCATGGAAGGGTTTGGAGACCCCTGATCTAACATTTCAGAAACACAGGACTGACTAAGCCTGTTTAGGTGGGCTGTAAAGTTCCACCCTTTCTGGCAGAACCCTGTTACGGATCCTTTTTTTGTTACACATTGAACCATACAAAGCCGGTACATATAGAACCCACTGAGAATTCTACATGGAGTGCAAAAGGGTTCTGTATGTAAACAAAAAGGTTCCCACTGGAACCAATAAGGGTTCCCCTATGGGGAGAACTGAAGAAAACGTTTTGGATTATTGGTTTAAGTGTGCTCATGCGAAACACAACCTGTGTAACAGGATAGGTACAGCATACATTCTTACTTTAGGGAGTGTTAGTAATGTTTCTGTATCCTGAGGCACTGGGTCTCTTAAAAAAGCCATATCCACTTTACCAGAAACCAACAAAAACACCTAATGAACATGCACACCGGCCATATAAAACAAACAATAACATCCCTTTGACTCTTGAAACTAGAAGTCTCAATTGGAAATGGCACAAGTCCTGCAGTACATGAGCTTTGGTTGATGTCAAGGGAAGGATTCTCTCCATATCTGATGGCAGATGTTACATTGTAACCAGGGTTCTAAATTAACCTTTTCATCTACCAGCTAAACGGCTGGTGAATGTTCAAATTTTACCAGCCACTCAATAGAATTATATTTTTTTTACTGGTGAGTGAAGTGTTTTTGGCTGGTGAGGGAAGAAAACCAGCCACCTCCATATTTTACCAGCATTTGGCTGGTTAATGGTGCTAACTTTAAACCCTGATTGTAACCAGGGCCACAAGGCCAAAGCAGAAATGCAAGAACATCTGTGTTTGGGAACAGGGACTTGGGAGTGAAACAGGAATGCAATAAAGCTGTGCTTTAGACAAAGCAGCCTGTTATCAAGTTAACTTTGGGACTGAGAAAATAACCAAGAACAAACAGCAAGGTTTTTACGAGTCTTCCAGTCTGGGTTATGAGACCAACACCTCAAGTAATGCTAATAGCCCGGCAGACAAACAAAAGCATAGGCTTGAATTCCCATTGCAATTTGTCTACCTACGCTTCTGTTCACGATATGCAGACAGGTTGTGACAAGGTGACTGGTATTTGTTTATCAATGTTAATTTAAAAAAAAAAGAGTTTCAAACAATCCCTGTATTGTCTATGGTTTTCCACGGCCTAGATTGCTCCAGCATGTCTGAGCTGTGTCCCAAACACACGATATTCGAATTTTGTGCTCTAATTCTGACCACGGCCAATAGAAACATTGTATGGTAAATTAAAGTATTTGCCTGCCAGGTTGCTCCTCTTCCAATCAGCACTTTCCATGACACCAACTCAGTGGTGTTTACCAATAAAAGGCCAAACTTCATTTTACAAGCTCTTCTCCACATCCCTTTCAGAGCCCAAATGGCACTAATTTCTGTATGTGCACGGTTGACTAAAAAGTTGTAACTTTATTAATTATTTATATTTATTTTCACAAAAACGATTCATCATTCTCCCTTTTGTAAGTAGACTATCCCTACTGGTCTCTGTATTACTGCAATCACAAACAGCTTCCTTTGGGCAAATTTGGATACAACAATCTGGACAGAGGAGCCCAGATCTGTCAAATGGAAACAAATTAAACATTTTATTAGTGGAATAATAGTGTGACAGCACTCACAGTGGAAGGTAAGCTCCAAGGTCTAGCACCAGGCATCTTAACCGATGTAAAGTTATACTCTGCCCTCCTTAAAGAGCAGCTGAATTCATACTGTAACTTCTCTAATTCATACTACATTAATGGAGTAGGAAGCTGAACTGCTAAGGAGCTGAAACTATAAATGGTGGCCAGATTGAATAGTGAGCAGGAAGGTATTGAACTAACCAGTCACCTACAGTTCAGCACTTGAGAAATGCCCTTAACCCAACAACATGCTCTGTCTTGGGATTCTGCAATGTAGCTTGACCTTGCGACTCTTACTGACAAGGTGTATATTATATATGTTGCACTTAAGCTCTTGAAGGTCATCATTAAGATCCTATGATGAATATTTAATAGGCAATAAATACAAACATTATCAATGAAAGGAACTTGGTTTGCTTGTTTATAAAGAGGGTACCACGGTTTAGGTTTTATTAAAAGGCCTGATGTTAAATTATTAAGTGTAAATTGAATTGAATGCTTCAGTATTGTTTTAAAAATAGTATAAAACATTAACCGAACCAAAAGTGTTTCAAGTTCATACTATATTTCTTTTTTTAAATTAAGAAAATGTATAACATCTTAATAACTTAAAGGACCATATATAGCTCCAAAAGCTAGAAAAGCAGACATGCCCAACTGACATAACCTCCAATTTTCCCCCAGCTCAGTCTAGTGGGACCGTCCATCCTGATGGGGTTATAACCTCAACTATATCCCGAGTGAATTATCCTGTGCCTCTTCAGGTGGTGCAGCAAAGTGAAAGTCTTTCCACACTGAGCGCAACAGTATGGTCTCTCCCCACTATGGACACTCTGGTGCGTCTTAAGGCTGCTCTGCTGGGTAAACCTCTTCCCACAAGTGGCGCAGCTGTAAGGTCTTTCTCCAGTGTGAATCCGGTGATGTATGGTCAAATGCGAGGAGCAGTGGAAACTCTTCCCACAGACGGTGCACCGAAACGGCCTTTCCCCCGTGTGACTTCGCTGGTGTATCTTCAGATAGGGCAAGCGGCTGAAACCCTTGCCACACTGCGAACAACTGAAAACCTTTTCGGTTATGGCTGTTCCCCAGTGGTTTTTGCTGTGATGATGAAGCATACTAAAGCTCCTGAGGCCACCTGGTGGAAATGGGTTGTTATTGTTCACTCTAGCCCCTGCCTGGGATGCAGTCGGTCTGTCAGTGTCACCCAAAACAAAGCTTTGCTCTGCCGCCTGTCCATTGCCTTGAGGCCTGGATGTTTGGATGTGGTTACTCCTCTGTGAGAACAACTGGTCTCTCCTGGTCTGTTGCTGTGAATGGTTGGCCTGCGGTAGACACTGGAAACTAGACCCCGTCTGAGGCACACTTACTTTCTCTTTTTGAAAAACTTTGTTGAACATTGATCTATTGCATTGTCTCTGTGAGGAGGAGATATCTGATTTACTAGGGTCTTCAGCTGGGGTAGAAACGGGCTGAGCTTTGGAGCAATCTGAAAAACTCTCTGAATACTGGTCTGCAACACAAGAGAAATCAGGGAAGTCAGTGTCAAGGACAATGTCCGTGTCGTTCCCTTGAACTATAGATGACCACAGCTGACTGTCTCTTTCGTCCATCACAAACTCAGAGCTCAGCGAGTTCTGCTGTTTCATTGTGTTTCTCTGTTGACACTCATCCTGACTGAATCCACAATGTTCTTCGTCCTTCTCTGTTTTTATTACAAACTCTAGAACACTGTTCTCCTCGTCTCCATGGTGACCAGACTGGCCAAGCTTACTGAGAGTCTCTGGATCTTCTGCCAGCTGCTCCTCTAGGAGGTTTAGTGGGGCCTGATTCTCCTCTTCTTCCAACTGCTGATGAATTTCAATGGGGAGCTTCTGAGCAGCATTAGTGATATAGGTGTTGTTTCCTAAAATTACATTCAAGAGACATCACTTAGTTTAGGGGTGGGTATTGGCAAGTACCTCGCGATACAATATATATCACGATACACATGTTACGATTCAATACATCACGATTTATTGCAACATCACAACTGAATCCCGATACTTACTGAAGTGCTAAAAAAAACACAAATAATATCAATTTTATACTTCAAAAGGGCAATCTTTTGTTAATGGGGGTTACTTAAAGATTGTCTATTGAATTATACAGTCTAATATTACCCCTAATAAGAAATTTACTTAAATTTGAAAAAACATATACATTTAAGGATTCACCTTCAGAATAGTTTAACCAGCGCAATTTAGCGGCAGGATATCAACAGCAGTGTCAGGTAAGGTATATTGAGAGCATATTTTCAACACCTAAAGGGCTTAACGTGATTTCAATAATCAATAATATCAATAATAACCACATTGCTCTTTCATATTCTTCCCCATAACCACTGAAAACTGAAGAAACAAGTTATGGGGAGAAATATGAGAGAGAAATGTGGTTATTATTGATCGTTGTTTGGGCACATTAAATCACGTTAAGCCTTTTCCTTACAATAGGCTCTAATGGAGCAGAAAGACTTAACAAATTTGGGTTATTTGTTTTTATAGTTTTCAGTGGTTATGATGAGAAATATGAGAGAAATGTGGTTAATATTGATTGTTGTTTAGGTACGTTAAATCCCGTTAAGCCTTTTCCTCGACATTGGAGTCAATGAAGAAGAAAGCTTTAATGTAAGATTACTTCTATAATCATTTGATTTCAGTTTAGTTATTTTGACAGGCTTAATTGTTCATGACAAGATATGGCCATGAGAAATTTGGTGACGATTGATACTTGTTTAGGTACATTAAACCACGTTAAGCTTTTTCACGTTAAGCATTTTACTATGTCCCTACCAAAAGTAACCGTGCAACCGCTCGAGTGTAATGTAATCAAGCGGAATTGCCATGAACACAATCATCTATGCACTAGAATCAAAGCTTGGTTAATAACCCAAACTAGCAGAGATCCAAGACACCCACATTATCGATGGGGAAGTACATCACATACAAATAGCTACACGTCATGGTAGTTATATTAAGTTAATGTTGCAGGCTGCATGGTAGAGGCTGTCACAAGGAGA
>JACXGM010000426.1:30796-46819 GCA_016801145.1 Umbra pygmaea | reverse complement strand
TGCGAATCGGTGACAAAATCCTTTAACTTGGTAAGCCAACCAACAACCGTCCGGTTGACTTGGACTCGCGTAAGAGTCGGTTGTCCCATCACCAGTTGGCTGATTTCTAGAAACCAGAGTTCTTTGGTAAGGGTGGGGATAGCGGCAGGTTTCACCCGCTGCTTAGTGCTTACTGACACCTACAGGACTAAGCGTAGTACTGCACTCACGTTACTACTTTCTCTCACATGTTACCGGCATTAAATAAAATGAGCAAACATCGATTCTAGAGCCCAGAGTATCGATACAAAATTGTGAAGAAAATAATCGCGATTCATCATTAAATCATTGTATCGGCACAGCCCTAACTTAGTTCTAATTCCAAAGCAAAATATGTTATATCCCTACAGTATGTCAAAAATATTTATTTTTTGTTGACATATAATTGCAAAGCAAATGCTATCAAAATAAAGACCAAGTTCCAGTATAAAATTGGCTGGCTATAGGTTCCCTCTGATCCCAGAAAAGTCTTTGAATACTTTGTGTAAATCACCTCACATTTTACATCAACTAAAGAAATGTCATGGAAGCAGTCTCAGACTGTTTAATGAAGCAATAAATAGATGCATACAACACAGTTTGGAAACAAAGTATGCCAATATTACATTACTTTTGACCAGAGCCCCATTGGCCCTGTTAAAACATACAGCACATATACAGCACACATACTGAATATAGTAACATGCAATTTGAGACAGTGCACAAATTTAAACTGAAGTAGAGCCGAGCAATGACCCAGTGAATTTGGTTACCTTGTCTACTGTGTCCTCCGTGTTGCTCTCTGTTCCATAGTCCTTCATCTGGTCTCTCTACCTTAATAAATGGCGAATTTCTCTCTGCAAACTAGGAAGAATACAATTATCAGAGAGTATGCATTGTCAATTTGTCAAGTCTCGAGTCCAAGACTGAATTGGGTTAGGTGTCGATACTTGGAGACTACACTCACCTAAAGGATTTTTAGGACCACCCGTTCAATTTCTTCTTAATGAAATTATCTACTCAACCAATCACATGGCAGTTGCTTCAATGCATTTAGGGGTGTGGTCCTGGTCAAGACAATCTCCTGAACTCCAAACTGAATGTCAGAATGGGAAAAAAAGGTGATTTAAGCAATTTTGAGCGTGGCATGGTTGTTGGTGCCAGACGGGCCGGTCTGAGTACTTCACAATCTGCTCAGTTACTGGGATTTTCACGCACAATCATTTCTAGGGTTTACGAAGAATGGTGAGAAAAGGGAAAAACATCCAGTATGCGGCAGTCCTGTGGGCGAAAATGCCTTGTTGATGCTAGAGGTCAGAGAATGGGCCGACTGCATCAAGCTGATAGAAGGGCAACTTTGACTGAAATAACCACTTGTTACAACCAAGGTATGCAGCAAAGCATTTGTGAAGCCACAACACGCACAACCTTGAAGCGGATGGGCTACAACAGCAGAAGACCCCACCGGGTACCACTCATCTCCACTACAAATAGGAAAAAGAGGCTACAATTTTCAAGAGCTCACCAAAATTGGACAGTTGAAGACTGGAAAATGTTAGCTGGTCTGATGAGTCTCGATTTCTGTTGAGACATTCAGATGGTAGAGTCAGAATTTGGCGTAAACAGAATGAGAACATGGATCCATCATGCCTTGTTACCAATGTGCAGGCTGGTGGTGTAATGGTATGGGGGATGTTTTCTTGGCACACTTTAGGCCCCTTAGTGCCAAATGGGCATCGTTTGAATGCCACGGCCTACCTGAGCATTGTTTCTGACCATGTCCATCCCTTTATGGCCACCCTGTACTTATCCTCTGATGGCTACTTCCAGCAGGATAATGCACCATGTCACAAAGCTCAAATCATTTCAAATTGGTTTCTTGAACATGACAATGAGTTCACTGTACTAAAATGGCCCCCACAGTCACCAGATCTCAACCCAATAGAGCATCTTTGGGATGTGGTGGAACGGGAGCTTCGTGCCCTGGATGTGTATCCCACAAATCTCCATCAACTGCAAGATGCTATCCTATCAATATGGGCCAACATTTCTAAAGAATGCTTTCAGCACCTTGTTGAATCAATGCCATGTAGGATTAAGGCAGTTCTGAAGGCGAAAGGGGGTCAAACACAGTATTAGTATCGTGTTCCTAATAATCCTTTAGGTGAGTGTATGTTGTGAGGATGTTTCCAATCCTAGGGATGAGAACAATGTCTGATTCAACTCAAATTCAATTCTGCTGCACAGACCTTGGTATTTACTACAGCTGACCCCAGAGAAACATCCTTCACGCCAAATGCATCATCTCCTCGATGACCTGGTCTCCAGTCTGAAGCACAGCTATCCATGTATTTCTCTGAAATAGCAAATAATATGATTTTAATAAAAATGAATCCTGCAGCACTTTCATGTAAAATTCTACAGTAGTTGTGTTAATTACTGTGTTATTATTGATTTGGAAAGGTAGGCTAAACTTGAACCTAAACGTTGTCTGAAAAACTTCATTGATTTTGGCCAAATAACATGGACTATTATGTCAACTGCAAATGTTTAGTTGAATACATCAAACATATATTTTGGTATTATTAGTATAGCAATCGGCCCTTATCTAGCTACAAAGAACAATAGGCCTCTACCTGTACACTAGGATATATAATTATTCGCACTGCAATATCTGGTACGGTACTCACCAGTTTGCCGAGGAATCCTGGCAATATTCAATTCCTTCTCCATCAGTTGCAATTTTCTCCTAAGCATTTCATTTTCATTTTGGTTCCGAGATATTTCGAAATGTAATACAGCACAGTTCTCATCGATAAGTTTGGCGATGTCTGCCACCGCAGTTTTGGCTAAGACGTCCATGATCGAGGTTAGTTGCGTCTGAAGCCGGCCGATACAAGTCGCCATTTTAATGACCTTTAAAAAAACTATTTCTTATAATTGTGTGAACGTGAATTGTTTCCAAAAAGCTACACCAACAACCGAGCCATCGACCCAAATTAAAATCTGTTTGCAAAAATAACATAAACCTATGTAGTACTTCCGGGTCAATATTTTTTACCGTAAGTACTTGAAAAATGAACAACCACATTTGCACACAAAAGGGATGCTAATCCAAACCATTTTATTTTACTGTCAGTAAGTAAAACAGTGAACTCGTAATACTGAGACATATACAATTTACATTTACGTACAAAATACACAAAGAAACAAAACAAAGTGAATGCATCCCAAATTTGGTAGATTGTCCTGTGTTTTGGTAAGTCTGTAATACAACTCAATACAAAGTCACAGAGAGAATGTCATACATTGCTCAGCTAAGGCCGCGTTTACATTACATAAGATTTCGGCAACATTTTCCAATCCCCTCGAATACAGCTCATGACGAGATAAGTAATGTTTAAACTTGTGGGTCTCTCTCGAATTCCACACGACCTCCGAAGATAATACACGATAATTCGAAAGCTTTGCCATGGAGAAATGTGTATTGAGGGGAAATTCTTCAATGTAAGTCAAAACGTATTGAATGACACCCACAAAAATTATGGAAATTATTTTGTCTTGAAATTTTTTTGTCTTGAAAATATTTAGTTGCTGAAATCTATCGGTTTGTAAACAAGGCCTAATTATTCACCGCCCCCTTGGACGTTTCCACATTTTGTACTGTCACAACCTGGAATTAAATAGGATTATTGGAATTTTTACCATTTGTTTTACACAACATACAGACACCTTTGAAGTTGGAAAATATTTTTATGGTGACACAAACATTTAATAAAAAATAAACCTGTTGGTTACGTCACTATTCACTCCCCTTAGCCAGCACTTAGTAGAAACACCTTTGGCTGCATTAACAGTTGAGTCTTTAGGGGTAGGTCTCTACCCGCTTTGTATATCTGAATGCTGCAATTGTAGACCATTCTTCCTGGCAAAATTGCTTAAACTCTGTCAGGTTGGATGGAGACTGTTGGTGAACAGCAATCTTCAAGTCCATATTATCTAAATAAGATTGAGGTCTGGGTCATTCTAAGACATTTGGTTCCTATTTCTTTTACCATTCCAATGTAGCTTTGGCTTTGTGTTTAGGGTGATTCTCCTGCTGGAAGGTGAACCTCTGCCCCAGTCTCAGGTGTCTTGCTGACTAAAACAGGTTTTCCTCCAGAATTGCCTTGTATTTGCCTCCATCCATCTTGCCCTCAATCCTGACCTGTTTCCCAGTCCCTGCTGATGGAAAGCATCCCCACAACATGATGCTGCCACATCCATGCTTCACTGAAGGAATGTTTTTCTCCGGGTGATGAGCAGGGTTGGCTTTATGCCACAAAGTTCAATTTTGGTCTCATCAGACCAGAAAACCTTGCCACATGTTCACGGTGTCTCCCACATGCATTTTGTCAAACACCAAACTAGATTTGATGATTTTTTTCCTCCAGCAATGACTTTCTCCTTGCCACACATCTAACTATGAGTGGCCAAGCTTTTTGGAACGTCTGGGTTACAGTTGTCCCATCAATGGTTTCTCCCATCTCAGCTGTAGATCTCTCCAGCTCCTTCAGTTACCATTGGCCTCTTGTTTTCTTCTCTGACTAATGCCCACCTTACCAAGTGACGTGAGTTTTGGTGGATGGCCTTCTCTAATCATCGAGTCATGGTTGTGCCATATTCTTTCCAACACATGGATTTAACTGTATTCTGGGGTATGATCAAAGTCTGGGATATTTTTTTAGAACCCAATCCCGATTGCTACTTCTCCAAAACTTTGTCCCATACTTGTTTTGATAGCTCCTTGGTCTTCATGACGTTATTTGTTTACATGTGCTCTCTAACGAACTCTGGGGCCTTCCACAAACAGAATCATTATATAGCAAACATCTTTTTTTCTTTCAATTTAAATTTTGGGTCTCAATAACAAATATTTTGTACTTTCAAAGTGTTAATTGTGTAAAACAAATGGTAAAAAATATATTTAATTCCAGGTTGTCACACAATGAAACGTGGAAACATCCAACAGGGGTTAATATTGAAGCAAGTCACATTATTTAGCCTGAATGTTAAATTAGACCAATAATACAAGATTGATGCAGAAAAATAGGATTTTCCCACAAAAATAAATACAAAAGTTTCATTAATTAATGTTTTTCTTAAACACATAAATTATATGAGAGATACTGTACCTGGTGACACTGTTATAAACTAAGTAAGTACTAAAATGTTACATAGAATCAACATTTTAATAACTTTAATAAAACTATAATAAAAACACCCATATGAAACAAATATGAAATGTTAACACAATTTAGTTCCAACAATAAATGTTACAGATACCAGCTAAATGTAAAAAATATATTTTATTAAACTGGTATCGATTGTGTTTTGATGAAGATAAAAAAAGCTCAGCCCTGTGATCAACTAGCCCGTATGAAGTCTCTGATGAGCTTTCAGACTGCTCTTCTGAGTGAAACTCTTACCACATATCTCACAACTGTAGGGTTTCTCACCAGTATGAGTGCGCTGGTGTCTTTCAAAATGACTGTGGCGGTCAAAACTCTTCCCACAAACGGAACATATGAAACATCTATTTATTGTGTTATCTGTGGTTGAGCTGCTACCCTCTGTGCTGTCGAACCCATCTATACCAAGAGCAAACAAAATCCCCTCTTGGCTGTGGTTAGGTTCTGGGATGTAGTCCCCTACAGGTAGAGGTACCTGATCATGAAATCTTGGTAGTATTGTCCCATCGCCCTCCTCTCGGTTCCGTTCAAGTACAGGAATCCCTGCATACTGCTGTTGCTCAATTTCCAGCTTATCTTTCTCATCCTGAAATGGCAAATCATCAAGTTCCACCTCTCTTGAGGCTGACACGTAGAAACCTTGGTGGAGGTGCACCCCCTCGAAAGGACTGTGATGGTATTTCCCACTGGGTGACAGCGAATGGGAATTCAGCTGCTTTGCAGCATCGGAGGAGCAACCCGGATGTACTGATCCGGACTCGGTGTCGCTGTGCCGCTCTGCGGTGAAAGATCTACACAGCCGATTCTCCCCCTCATTCATGACGTACTCCGGGTCGTCTTGGTAGCCTGACCTCTCTGCGCTTTGCTGGGGTTCACATCCTGCCTGATTAAGTAACTGGGATTCAAAGGGTTTCTCTGCTTTCAATACTAACCCCTGAGCTCTTCGTGCCTCGGCCTCATCCTCCTCCTCGCTGTGCCCAGAGTTGGGCTGTGTTCCTGCAGACATTGGCCCCCTCTGATCCTCTGGGTGCACCGGGGGTCTACGATGGTTGTCAGACTTCTTATCATCAATCTGCAGTTGTCCTGTTAGCATTTCAGCCACATCTGCTTAAGAAGACAGATGGTCAATGTTTTGGCATTGATTAGAACAGTACAATGGCAGTCCAAACAACGTGTATCCATTATCGGCATGGAACAATAGCTGTTTAATTTCATACTAAACAAATGAAAAATGTCAGGCCATTGAGGTTGTAACCTAACCGCAGTTCAAGAATAATAAAAGTGCAACTTCCTGTGGACTGAGTCTGTATTATACAGTCGTATGCAAATGTTTAGGCACCCCTGACAATTTCCATGATTTTCATCTATAAATAATTGGGTGTTTGGATCAGCAATTTCATTTTGATTTATCGAATAACTGAAGGACACAGTAATATGTCAGTAGTGAAATAAGGTTTATTGGATGAACAGAAAATGTGCAATTTGCATCAAAATGAAATTAGACAGGTGCATAAATTTGGGAACCCCAACAGAAATATTACACTAATATTTAGTTGAGCGTGCTTTAGCAAAAATAACAGAATCTAGACACTCTCCCGTACAGCTTCTCCATGTGCAAAGTGCACTGAATTGTTGAACAATGCACAGTGACACCATCTGCAGCAAGATGATGTTGCATTTGACCGTTCTAACCATCCTTTGCCTTTGCCTCTCCGATATTTTACTTGGCCTTCCACTTCTAACCTTAACAAGAAAGAAACAAGGGGTTGTCTATTTCCTCACTATGTTCCTCACAGTGAACACTGACAGCTTAAATCGCTGTGATTGCTTTTTGTAGCCTTTCCCTAAACCATGATGTTTAACAATCTTTGTTTTCAGGTCATTTGAGAGTTGTTTTGAGGCCCCCATGTTGCCACTCTTCAAAGGAGGGTCAAAGAGAACAACAACTTGTAATTGGCCACCTTAAAATACCTTTTCTCATGATTAGATGCACCTGTCTATGAAGTTCAAGGCTTAATGAGCTCACCATACCAATTGTGTGTTCCAATTAATCAGTGCTATGTAGTTACAGGTATTCAAATCAGCAAAATTGCAAGGTTGTCCAAATTTATGCACCTGTCTAATTTCATTTTGATGCATATTGCACATTTTCTGTTCATCCAATAAACCTAATTTCACTACTGAAATATTACTGTGTCAGTTATTTGATAGAACAAAATGAAATTGCTGATCCAAACACCCAATTATTTATAAATGAAAATCATGGAAATTGTCAGTGGTGCCTAAACTTTTGCATCTGACTGTATACAGAGCCCTCCATGATTAGTGGCACGCCTAGTAAAATTAGCAAATAGTGTTAATAAAAATGCATCTGTTAGTGAATTGGTGTAATGTCACAATGAAAAAATTACATACATCCAACCGTTAATTGCAGTACATTGATTCAGAGAAAAAAAAACCCACCTGTGCCACGATTATTGGGACACCTAGAAATTGCTATGAACAACATGTGTCTGAAGCATTACTTCCATTTAGATTTTACTGTAAGTTACTGGAACCGAGTGTTATGGTCAGATGAAACAAAAATCGATTTTTTTGCAACAACCACTCAAGGTGGGTTTGGCGTAAAAAGAAAGATGGTTATACCGAACATAACCTGATCCCCACTATCTATGGTGGAGATTCTGTGATGTTGTCGGCCTATTTTTCCTCCAAAGGCCCTGGGAACCTTGTTAGGATATATGACATCATAAACTCTGTAAAGTACCAGGAAATGTTAGATCTGAATCTGGCTGCCTCTGCCATGAAACTGAAGCTGGATCATCATTGGATCTTTCAGCATTGATCCTAAACATGCATCCAAATCAACACAAAAATGGTTCACTGAACACAAAGTCGAGGTTCTGCCGTGGCCATCTCAGTCACCTGACCTAAATCCTATTGAAAACCTCTGGGCTGAGCTGAAGAGAAGAGAGCATAAAAGAGGACCAAGGTCCCTGGATGATCTGGAAAGATTCTGTAAAGAGGAATGGTCTCAGATTCCTTGTTCTGTTCTACAACCTTATTAGATGTTACAGGAGACTCAGTGCTGTTATATTGGCAAAGGGAGGTTGTACAAAGTATTAAATGCAGGGGTGTCAATAATTGTGGCACACGTGTTTGTTAGAAATAATGATTTCTTGATGACAGATTATCTTTTTTATCTGAATAAATGTACTGCAATTAAAGGTTGGGTGTTTGTAATTTTTTCATTTTCACATTAGCCAATTCACAAAAAGATGTATTTTTACTAACTCTTTTTTTGCTCATTTTACTAGGGGTGGAAATAATCAGAGGGCACTGTGTAACAACATGTTCCTGTTTTCTTTGGTTATTATCACTGATTATTTGGGCAAATCATGATTGGACGAAGGCAGTCCTCAAACAAGGAGATGGAACACAACCAATGAGAAATATAGGAAGCGGTTTAGTTAAGGTTTTGAATTTACTTTTGGTGCTGTTCAAGGCATGCCGGATATAGCAATCCGTATAGCATATGAACACAGAAGTAGCTGACAAAATTATGAAAAATGTACTTCTGTGTTTCAGATTTTAATTAAAGTATGATATCAATATTGATTGTCTCTCACCTCTATGCGTCTTCAGATGTCCTTTGAGGCTACTCTTCTGGTTAAAACACCGTCCACATATTTCACAGCTATACGGTTTTTCACCTGTATGAATGCGCTGGTGCCTCTCCAAATGGCCGACACGCTCAAACACTTTGCCACAGACTGAACAGATGAAGCACTTCTTCTCTTTGGCAACTCCCGGGACGCTTCTCGTTTCCATGGAGTAGATAGGCCGGTGGTTCAGTGTATCAGGGCGATGGTTCAAAGTAGCCGATTCCATACCCTGTGAGTTTGACTGTACAGTCCCATCACTTGCTATCAAGAGCGTCTCTGAAGTTCCATAATGTTGCTGTCTAAACTGCAACATCATATCATCTCTGGCATCGATATATGGTTTCCCTGGAAACGGAGCAGTGCTGCATGACGCTTCTACCATTCCCAGGACAGGAGAGTGTTCAGTGATACACTGGGAGTTCTGACCAGAACTGCTGAAATATTCAGAATTGCTCGTCTCCATGTCATTATCTGCCTGTGAACTGGACATCCATGGCTGGCTGGTTCTCTCGTACAGCGACAGGTCAGTATCCAGTTGCTCTTCCGCTCTTCCTGCGGTCAGGTCATCTCCTTTACGGTCCGGTGACCGGGATACATCGTTCTCCTCCATTGGCTCCAACTTCAAGGGTATGTCAGGAGCAGGTTGGGTGACTTTATCTTTTGTGTTGTTCTGCTCTTCTTCAGACTGATATCTTTCAGGGGTAGGCTTTTCCATGTTGTTAGCTTGTCCATCCACCGATACTGTGTGGAAAATATTAAATTAATAAAACATTGAGGCATCAGTTGCAAACAAAATACTGCCCAATAAGCTTTCATCAAAATTAGAGCATAAAGGTTAAAGGGTGCCATTTATACAATGCAAATATCTATGTCCCATAATTACCAATATAATATCTGATGTCACTATATAAGGATGCTAGAATCTTACCTCTGTGAGTCTTTAGATGCCCCTTTAGACTACTTTTTTGGTTGAAACATCTCCCACATATGTCACACCTGTATGGTTTCTCACCCGTGTGAATTCGCAGATGCCGTTCAAGATGACCGTAACGTTCGAAACTCTTTCCACACAGTGTGCAAATGAAGTGTTTCTTAACCTGACAGAATCGCTTGGTCCTCTCTCTCCTAGCAGTGTTATAATTTGAGCCAAAGCCCAATATACTTCGAGGGTCTGGGTTTGACTTTACTGGGCTGTCGCCCGTTCTCCTGAGTGGGTCTGACTGCTGATAATGTTGTTGCTGTCTGAGCTGTAAAATTATATCCTCTCTGACTTCTACATACGGCTTCCCTGGGAACAGAGCAGAGCTGCATGATGCTTCCACCCTTTCGGAAGTCTCCGGAGTGTGTTCAGAGAGACACTGTGTGCTCGGCGCGCCACTGTTAAAAAACTCTGAGTTGCCCGTCTCCATGTCATTGTCCGCTTGTGAACTGGACACCCACGGCTGGTTGGCTCGCTCATAAGTTGACAGTTCGGCATCCAGATCTTTAGCTTTTTTTCCGGTAGCCAGCTCTTCCGGTTCCTGTTCCACCCCAGGCTCAGCCTTCACCTGAGTCTTATCTGTCGGTTGGGTTTCTTCATCCTTTTCATCTCCACCTTCCCCAGACTGCAGTTTCTCAAGTGAGGTGCTCCCAGAATAAGTGGTACCACACTCGTCAGGCCCTGTAGGAATTAATATGAAGGTCAAATATCCACACCCTTTTATTGAATGAATATAAAAGAATATGTATGACCTGCACATTTGGAAGGAATTCCTGTTTCTCTGAAGGTAAGTAACATGATGTACCAGTACACCTCCTGGACAAGATACAAGTCTGCTTTTGGGCCTTCGCACAATTGCCTCTCCTTATTTGTGGATACCATGCAGAAAGAGAGTCTGTGGTCAAATCTGAAACCTTAAATTTCAGCATGTAGCTCCAATCTAACCCCAAGCACCCAGGATCAACCTTACAATCTCAGGGCGTACACCTGCATTCTAAAGACAAGGTTAAGAAAAAAAGCAGTCATTTCTTTTCCTCTGTCAACTCATTGTGCGTAGTCTGAGAGATGACAGAAATGCGCTGCGTAAAAAGCTTTTTTTCAGACTGCAAACTCTTGGCTCTGTGCTGAACCAGTGTCTAGGTACTGAGAGGATGAAGTACATACAGGTTCTCCTGAGACACTCAGGATATTTCAGTTGTAATACTGATTAGACATCACTACAAACGTTTTGAAAATACATTACAAGCATTTCGTTTCTCAGTGATATATCGGAGATATTGTTTGTGCCTAGATTATATATATATATATATTGCTTTTAATCAAGTGTGTATGTAATAAAGTCATCTTCAGCACCTGCAATAAAATAATGTCTTACTGCCGGTTGATGCAGCCAGCATTCTCCTAAATATTAAGCTATTGATAGTACTTTTATGGGACCACTGTTGGATTTAAAGGTCATACATACTATCAGATTTGAGATAAGGTGATCTAAGAAATACCATATTTTGGTCATGTACGGTAATTAACGCGTTTGTTTCTATATTGTGACGTTTGCAGAGCTGGCTAATGGAAATTTAAATCGAAGGATCCTGGGTGTCTGAGGAGAACGCGTCATGCCCAGTCTGGATCAGTGTGAACGTTGGCTGATTGAAAAGCCTATTGTTTTCCTGCCTTCGGGTAATAATATTCCTAGTTGTTCAATGCTTTATGCAACGTTCTACGATTAATTACTGATTGATATTAAAACATAGTTGCTTCTACTACTCTGTCCACCCACCGTCTCTTCCAATATTCTCAGCAGCGATTGATCGACCGTAATGAATGCGCCTTCGAGCTTGAATCCCTCGGGCTCTTCGAAGCTCGTTGTCAAGTTGTTGTACATTCTTTTTCAGGACGTTGATTTCATTTTCCCGTTGACACATTTCCATACGCAACACAACAATGCCATCGTCGACTACTTTACTAATTTCTGCAACTGCCGCTTTAGAAAGTACCTCTATAATTGAAGCGATTTGAGCCCGCAAAGTAACACTGCTCAACATTTTCGAATGTTTGCGAAAACTAAACACCACTCTGTCTTATTGCTGACGAATACAAGTTTATGACCACGTAATATACTACTGGTGAAATAAAACTGTGGTTTTAAACGACTAGCTACAATATAACCCGTGTATTTTCGTGCCCCAAGCAACAAACACTAGTCAGAAAGACAATAATAACTAAGAACATCCGGGTCACTTAATTATTTCATCCTTCAGAATAAAGTTCCGAACAGTCTTTCATTATTCTTCATTAGCCCGTGATGGATATGGGGGTTGTAGTTCACGCAATACGTGCCCAATTTAAAAAATGTATTAAGAGTTAAGCTTATTATAAAGGTATTATTATTTAACCTTCATTTATGGAATTATGAACAGTCCAATGTGTCCAGCAAAACAATTTAAAGCTGATTGGCCACTCGAAGAGGTTCAGGTGCTTGTCTTTGACATGTGTGATTCCATCTGTTCTGTTTTAAAAGTTTTGCTCTGAAATCCCATTTCTTTGCCCAATATAAAATGGGACAGAATTTTAGCTAATGTCTGAGAAAAAAACAACCTATAGGCATTGATTGTTTGCTCTTCTTTCATTTTTGTAATACACTCACCTAAAGGATTATTAGGAACACGATACTAATACTGTGTTTGACCCCCTTTCACCTTCAGAACTGCCTTAATTCTACGTGGCATTGATTCAACAAGGTTCTGAAAGCATTCTTTAGAAATGTTGGCCCATATTGATAGGAGCATCTTGCCGTTGATGGAGATTTGTGGGATGCACATCCAGGGCATGAAGCTCCCGTTCCATCACATCCCAAAGATGCTCTATTGGGTTGAGATCTGGTGACTGTGGGGGCCATTTTAGTACAGTCAACTCATTTTCATGTTCAAGAAACCACTTTGAAATTATTCAAGCTTTGTGACATGGTGCATTATCCTGCTGGAAGTAGCCGTCAGAGGATGGGTACATGGTGGCCATGAAGGGATGGACATGGCCAGAAACAATGCTCAGGTAGGCCGTGGCATTTAAACGATGCCCAATTGTCACTAAGGGGCCTAAAGTGTGCCAAGAAAACATCCCCCAAACCATTACACCACCACCACCAGGCTGCACTGTGGTAACAAGGCATGATGGATCCATGTTCTCATTCTGTTTACGCCAAATTCTGACTCAACCATCTAAATGTCTCAACAGAAATCGAGACTCATCAGACCAGGCAACATTTTTCCAGTCTTCAACTGTCCAATTTTGGTGAGCTCTTGCAAATTGTAGCCTCTTTTTCATATTTGTAGTGGAGATGAGTGGCAGGGGCGTAGCACAAGATCCTGGGCCCTATGCATAGGCAGTCCTGATGGGCCCCCATGTTCCTCAACCCCATATATTCCAGACTTTTCATGGGCCCTCCCCTTGGGCCCTGATAATCAGTATTGGTTTTACCCCCAGTCCGACGCCCCTGATGAGTGGTACCCGGTGGGGTCTTCTTGTAGCCCATCCGCCTCAAGGTTGTGCGTGTTGTGGCTTCACAAATGCTTTGCTGCATACCTCGGTTGTAACGAGTGGTTATTTCAGTCAAAGTTGCCCTTCTATCAGCTTGAAGCTGTCGGCCCATTCTCCTCTGACCTCTAGCATCAACAAGGCATTTTCGCCCACAGGACTGCCGCATACTGGATGTTTTTCCATTTTCACTTTCTAAACCCTAGAAATGGTTGTGCGTGAAAATCCCAGTAACTGAGCAGATTGTGAAATACTCAGACCGGCCAGTCTGGCACCAACAACCATGCCACGCTAAAAATTGCTTAAATCACCTTTCTTTCCCATTCTGACATTCAGTTTGGAGTTCAGGAGATTGTCTTGACCAGGACCACACCCCTTAATGGATTGAAGCAACTGCCATGTGATTGGTTGAGTAGATAATTGCATTAAGGAGAAATTGAACGGGTGTTCCTAATAATCCTTTAGGTGAGTGTATAATACTTCTATATTCACTTCAAATAAGGTCTGGGATTCGTGTAGGCAAAAATAACCAATAACTTGCTTTGCTGCTAGGGTTTATAGTGTTTTGATTTCTCCATATCAGACATTCTTTCAGAGGCTGTTGAATGAGAAGTGACACTCCTCCAGGAGAAAACTGCTGTCTTTAGACCACAATTGTTCTGAGTAGAATATACCTCACTTTTTACGTTTTTAGGTCTGCAAAATTCATGGGATTTTTTATAAAGTGTTAACCACAGGTTCACTCATACCGGTATGTCTGTAAGTCACTCTGGATAAAGACTTCAGCTTAATTAATACAAAATGTATAAAATATATCAAGAAACAATTTACCTCAATGTTGAAAATCACAATTCTTAGTAATTACATTATTTATACTATAAATATGATGAACCTTTTAATCTATAATTAAACAAAAGTATTTCAAATTTCAACTACACTTTGAGAATAATTGTATCATTCTTTGGTGTACAGTTTACATGTACAGTACTGTAAATACCAGGTTTGAACTATCGTCATCTTTTTATAGTTTATTGTTCACTAACACGTTTCTTCTTAAATATTTATTTTACTTCTGAAGCCGTGGCACAGGTCATGCAATAATATGCGTTTCGGTGCTCCTGACAATAAACTTGAACTTATATATTCTAAAACATGTTTCCAAATCTGCACCATTTCTATTCTTGTTTTTACCTAGCTACTTCAATTTTGAAGGTGAACCGTCTATGTCCTTGTCTTATTATTGTTAAGTATTTTGGTGGAACATATGTGAAACAAAAAGTAAAAAAAAATGGGAGCAAAATCGGAAGTGATGGAAATAGTGAACCGTAATTACAAGAGAACTGCGCAAAGGAATTTACTTTTTCACGTCGATTTTATGTGAAAAATAACTGAAATATTTTACACCTATTTGATACTTAATTGATAATGTGGAAACAAGTTACATTTTTTAAATCTACAAATTCTCGTTACTCTATGACTGTTTCTTCTGTAAACTTTTACCATCAATCCCAAAATAGACGAACTGGAAATGTACCCATTTATGCTCAGGACGGGATGTTAATGACGATAGTGATTGGCTGATATAACAGCAAGCTATGTGATTGGATATATTTACCATTAAAAAGTTGAAAATTCATCGAAGGGCGGGAGCATAGTAGATGTGATAATCATTTTGTCGTTCGCTTTAATATATGCACATTGCAAGCATGGCTGGGGACACTGAAACACATCTGTGCGAACAATCCGACAACGATAATATTGTTCGAGAACCATTCCTTATCGGTGTGTCTGGAGGCACTGCCAGTGGCAAGGTTGGCACCTTTAGTATATTTGAAACCTATCTTGTATTGTAGTTTTTGCGACTGATGGAATGTGTCCGGAGTCACTGCTGACCGCGTGGCTGGTACAATAGGTTGAATGACAGTAGTTTATTTTGTTAGTCATCAGCGTTTATTAATTACGGGTATCTAATATGGTTCCATTTAAAAATGTGGATAGAAGACATGGCTCCTTATTGTCCAGTACTTCGCTAGTAGAAGGCCAAATTTGCCAACACAATGAAAACCGTTGGCTAGCGAAGTATACATTAATCACATTTGTCATACCTTTCAGTCTGCTACCGTACAGTCAGTATTGCCGGCAACAGGAGCAAGTTACTTTTGCTCACCCCGCAAGATTGAAATTAAAACTGTTTTTTAGGGCTGCAGTCACTGGATCGGTACCAGTTTAAAGGCTACAATGACGCAATACACAGTTCAATCAATGCGTCCTACGTCATCCTCGCTGATTCATATCCTAAATTTACGGAAATATACAGGAAAATGTGTCATACATTATTGTATAATTTTAGTCATAGTAAAAATCCTGAAGTTTGTTATTGGACCTTTGTTTGATTTGAACATGGTTGATTTTAATGCTGATTGGCTAAAAGCTGTTAAGACTATGAATAACGGTTTACTGCAAGTTTATATTCCCCAAAACACATTCAGAATCCCCTGTGGGCTTGGGTGTACCAAAGGATAATGCCCATTTTAGATAAAATTGCTTGAGGATAACTGGGGGTGTCAAATATGCCTTTGTGGCGGGGGGGGGGGGGGGG
>JACXGM010000426.1:0-30696 GCA_016801145.1 Umbra pygmaea | reverse complement strand
ATCGGTGAAGAAAAATAAATGCGGTATCGTGCCTCTGTTGGCTACTTACCAGACTCTCTGGTGCCTGGTTTCATAATAAACCAGGTCATTTGGTTCAGTGAAAGCTTTGGTATATGATACTGTATAGCATGGGTATGACAACTTTATACAGTAAAAATTGTTTTACTGAATTAGTCAGCCTACATTCTACTGTATTATTTTAACCTTTTAGGTTTCTTAAACAATAAATGATATCTAAGTGTTTTTTGTTTTAAATTAATAGGGAAATGAGATGACCAACTTTATAAATTCATGAACTCTTCTAGTTTTTCCAGTGTTGACTAAACAGTGCCATGAGCCACAACTCACGTCATCAAATATCAAACAAGATTGTCTATGTGCTAGGTGATTTAACGACCTAGGCATTGCTAACATCCACGTTAACATGATGTTGAGTTCAGTGGGTGAACAGGTTGGTGGTGCTCCCTGAGTACTTTATAGTTTTTTTTTGCAGTTTTACCACATTGCAAAATTTGTGCGTATTGAAGTATAACAGTCTTTGTTTAAAAGCAAAAATCTGTTAAAAGTAATGTGTAAATTCTGTAATTTGGATCATATTCCAGTTCAATCATGAGATCTGTTTCTGGAACAGGTGCGATTTCTTTAAGGGCATTTTCACATTTACCTCATTCGGTCTGGACTTTCTGACCTCAGTTTGATCTGAACCAAAATTGCAGGTGAGACCATTTCTTGGACCATATTCCGGAAAGACAAAAATTTTGATCCAATCAAAAGAGGTGGTCTCGGTCCGGACCAAACTGAACCATAGTTCAATTCATTTGCAGTATGAAAACACTTTTTGGATGGTTCGGACTTTCGGACCAATTGCAGGAAGTTAGGCAACTACGTACCATAGAAGGAAAAAAAACATGGATGTATAAAGAGAACTGGATGGCGCCTTCGGCACGATGCCCCGGTCATTCCAATGAAAGTTGCTGAAAAACGCATGAAGCAAACATGGAGTTCCAAAATACTCAGATCTTCCGCATTGTCGGACATGCACACTAGCAACAGTTTGTTTGTGTTGTCGTAGCAACCTGTGTTCATCATGCCTAGTTTAATAACTCTGGATTCGGCTACTAGTGAACGTTAAATGTTTAAAACCAAATGCTTTAAACAAGTGTTCGGCCTGGTAAGTTGATGTACCCCAAAATGAATTATCCGCTGAAATATATACGTTTCTTTCACCACAAAAGTCTATGGAAAAAAGTATTTTTGGGCCGCAGGGTGTGCAGTTCAACCGTTGGCCGCTAAGCCCATGGTTGCTTCAACTTCTGTGTCTAAGCCTACCCGCTTGAGGAAAAAACTGCTAGAAAGCAAAAATTAGCAGTTTGTGCTGACATTGCTGCTGCTGGTAGTAATACCATAATAACGCAATCAGGATTTGCAATTTTTTTTCATTCATACGTTAAAGACTACCAGCCAAAATGACAACACGCCAACGTCAGATGCACGCCCGTCTACTCACCAATCAAAGGAAGACGCAAAACACGTACATTGTGATGACACGCCGTAGGTACGTCATGGAAAGTTCTTAAGTGAGCTAGCAAAATCACTGTGAAACAAAAGTAACAGGATCAAATGTATACAATGTAATTAAACACGAACGTTGGTTCGGACCTTGGTCCAGACTTTTAGGTGTGAAAAAGCCCTAAGACTGCAAGGGAAGCTCTGCTTCTCTTAAAATATCAAACAAAAATGTATGGTCAAATATGTACTATTGTGTTAACATTTAATTGACAAAAAAGGCGTTAGAACACTTTCATCTCGAAGACGAGTTCGTTGAGAATCAGCTGCGTATAGCAGGTCGACTGACTCTATTTCCTTCTCATACATTTCTTTAGCGTCACCATGCATTTCCCTGTTTAAAGCCTGGCCTCCATGGACTTTCAATGGGGCTGCTTTGAACAGTTTTTTTTATTCCAGTGCTTCGAAACTAGACGGTCATTGGATGAAATGCTGCGATTTGTCCCACCCACCGATGCTCAGCATCTCTGGGAGTGAATGGAGGAGTGGCCTGGCCTAGACTTCTGGCTTCTTCGAGATGATTGGAGGGTCTGTCAAGACTGCATCTCCTTTTGACAGCAATTTTGTATTATAAAAAGTCACTGAAGCTATTTCAGCTCACTCCTGTCGAGGATTTAATGTAGTCAAAAACAAATTTCGAAATTGCTAGCCAATTTTCATCATACATTTCATACAGTTGTACACCATATTCCTTGTTTCAGGAGATGGACAGTGCAATGCATCAGCTTTACAAACTGTTCTCATTAGTGGGAACAATTGGAGCTACATCTGCAGGTGTAGAAAGGAGCTTCTCCTGTTTAAAATGGCTCAAGTCCCACACCCGTAACACAATAGGCCAAGGCCGTTTAAGCAGCCTAGCTTTGCTGGCCATTGAGAGGACACTGGTCAAGTCACTGGAAAAGGTTCCTAATTGGTATGACAGGGTCACAAAGCATTTTTTTTTAAAAGGAATGTAGGGCAGAATTTACATATAACTAAATGGACAATTCTTATGATGTAGACCGAAAATAAGGTTCCCCTCTTTAAAAGAACAGCAGCCGCCACTGTGTGTGCGCAGTTAGTGAGTCAGACTTTTAGTTTGAAGGTTGGCAGTTCGATTCCTGACTGTGCCAAATATCGTTGTCCTTGGGCAAGGCACTTTACCCTAAGTTACTCTAGGGGGATGTCCCTGTAGTTACTGTAAGTCACTGTGGGTAAGAGTTTCTGCTAAATCAGTGTTTCACAACCCTCTCCTCAAGTACCCCCAGCTGTGAAATATTTTAGATGTAGCCCTGAACTAGTACACCAGTTTCAATAAGTATTAGTAGACAAGTTGAATCCGGGGCGCAAGCTCAGTTGAAGACTGGAAAAATGTTGCCTGGTCTGATGGGTCTCGATTTCTGTTGAGACATTCAGATGGTGAAGTCAGAATTTGGCATAAACAGAATGAGAACATGGATCCATCATGCCTTACCACAGTGCAGGCTGGTGGTGGTGGTGTAATGCTTTGGGGATGTTTTCTTGGCACACTTTAGGCCCCTTAGTGCCAATTGGGCATTGTTTAAATGCCACAGGCTACCTGAGCATTGTTTCTGACCATGTCCATCCCTTTATGGCCACTTCCATCCTCTGATGGCTACTTCCAGCAGGATAATGCACCATGTCACAAAGCTCAAATCATTTCAAATTGGTTTCTTGAACATGACAATGAGTTCACTGTACTAAAATGGCCCCCACAGTCACCAGATGTGGTGGAACGGGAGCTTGGTGCCCTGGATGTGCATCCCACAAATCTCCTTCAACTGCAAGGTGCTATCCTGTCAATATGGGACAACATTTCTAAAGAATGCTTTCAGCACCTTGTTGAATCAATGCCACGTAGAATTAAGGCAGTTCTGAAGGCGAAAGGGAGTCAAACACAGTATTAGTATGGTGTTCCTAATAATCCTTTATAATTGGAAAATTAATAAAATGGGTAGATGCGCTTTAGAATTGATTTTAAGATCTTAATGTTTGTTTTTAATTAGATACAATGGATTGCCCTGTCTGAGATTTTAACTGTTTGTGAAAACAACAGGTCATTGCAGTCATCAATTCAACAGGTTTTCGAAATTTTTGAAGGTGTGGGGCTTTCTCAGTCGCGGCACCGAGACTGTGGAACAAGCTACCCCCAGATATGCACACTATAACAGACCTAGCCCTTTAAATCTAGTCTTAACTCATTTATTTAAATTGGCTTTTAATACACAGTATGTTTTTTACATTTTATTTTTTGTGATTTTACTGTATGTTATTATGTTAAACACTTTGGATATCTGCTGGTTGCTGTAAAGTGCTATATAAATATGTTGATTGATTGAACTATTATTAAGCCCTAGACCCTTGGGTCTTGATTACAGCCAGCAGAATGGCAACTGCTATGGGATCAAATAAGGGCCAATAATATTTTGAGGTTGCGAAGTGATCTTTGCATGTGTAAAAGAAATTAGCATCTGTAGAAATTTTTTGTGAATGTGTAAAAATGTTTTGCATCTGTAGAAATATTTTGTGAATGTCTGCAAATGTTTTGTGCAACACTGGAGTTACAAAACCCAAGTTACGAGTTGCGAAATTTTTACTGTGTCAAAACAAGGCCAAAACGTTATCCAATCAGCTCGTTTGTTTATTGATTAGCCGGTCAGAACGCTGCCCACCGATCAACCATTTCAATCCTTAATGTAGCTAGCATTACACATGATTCTGTATTTATTATATATTTAAGCGATCCAGATTGTGTAAGTAAATGTCGTATTAAAATATTATAAGTTAGTAAATATTTCACACTATTTACGGTATTGGGGAAAAGATTCTAGCGAGGCGCGTTCTCGTTACTTCTTTGCATTCTGGAGTCAGTCAACACAGAGAAGTACGAGGCTGGCGCTTTATCACAAGCATAGACCGTACACATGTAACACAGCCAGATTCTTTAGTGGATTCCTAGCCTTTTTATAGTTTCGCATTCAGAATAATAGCGTTTGATTCAACGTGATAAAAATCGATTACCAACAAAGGAAACATTCCAAATTTCAAAAATATGCCACTAAACTCTATGAGAATAGTGTGACATATTTACTACTACCTATATATAATAAATACACAACATCCTGTGTAATGCTAGCTACATTAACAATTGAAATGGATGATCGGTGGGCAGCGTTCCAATAAGCAACGAGCTGATTGGATAGCGTTTTGGCCCTGTTTTGAAACAGTCAAAATTTCGCAACTCCTAACTTGGGTTTTGTAACTCAGTGTTGCACAAAACATTTGCAGACATTCACAAAATATTTCTACAGATGCAAAACTTTTTTACACATTCACAAAATATTTCTACAGATGCAAAACTTTTTTACACATTCACAAAATATTTCTACAGATGCAAAACTTTTTACACATTCACAAAATCTTTCCACAGACGCAAAACTTTTTTTTACACATGCAAACATCACTTCGCAACCTCAAAATATTATTGGCCCCTATTTGATCCCATAAACTGCCTTCCAGTGCCAAGATGATTTTGAAGTGAAGCATGTTCTGTGATGGTTCTTGAATGGGTGGCCAGCTGCTGCTGGAAAAGGTGCCATAGGGCTAGTATTGGGCACGTTAGATATATTAAAATGGTGCCATAGGGCTAGTATTGGGCATGCTAGATATATTGAAATGGTGCCATAGGGCTAGTATTGGGCACGCTAGGTATATTAAAATTGTGCCATAGGGCTAGTATTGGGCACGCTAGATATATTAAAATCCACATTTTTAATGTGATTTGTGAGAATCCATGGCCTTTAATGCGTGATGAATCTACATTGGATCTTGACCAAAAAGAAAGTCAATACTCCAGAGTTGCCATTGTGGTTTTTAAAGGTACAATATGTAATATCAATCAAAACAATAACAAAATACATACTTTGGATTAAAAGCAAACATCACTATACATATATTATATATATATTTCTTAGTTGTGTACTTACATTATCCTAAATGTTTCCACTAAATTTCAGATCCAGAGAAATTTTTAATATAATTCGAAGACACGGGACGTTTCATTTTGTCGCCCGTAAATGACGTCATATAACCTGTGACTGGTCTAGTTCTAAGTTTCAGGGAGCCGCCAAACATAACGTGAATAAAGTTATACATTTTTTTAACAATATTATTTTGTCAGTGAACATTTCTTCTGCTGGAGACGCTAGATTTGAAGGTTGTCATTGACGACGATAACAAAACCCATGATCCCACGCAACCTCCCGACGTCATCCAAGTACATATTTTGCTATTGTTTTGATTCAGAGCCCCCTGGCGGCCAGAAATTACATATTGCACGTTTAAATTAACCAGTTGGAAAGTCTTTAGCATAATTAAGTTACACAGAACAAATAATGAGTTGCACAGCGTTGCTACATCCTGTGTGTGCTGTTTTGTCTTTGCAGTCATCGGTGTGTGGGAAAATCATGGAGCTCCTTGGCCAGAACAAGATTGATCACCATCAGCGACAGGTAACATCCCTGTCATCAAGGGCTTTCTGCTGTGTGGTCCACAGGAAACCAAAGAACTCCATGGTGCTAGCTTCCTCAGTGTAGCCCTACCAATATTGCCTTTTCATTATTCCTGGCAATGGCTTCTATTGATTAGCTGTGTATGGATTGACGATTGGTCTCTGGTTAAGAAGTATGCTTGAGAGAACACTAACACATTAAATAGGCTTGTGGGACAAGTGTAATTTAAGTTCACATGCATTTGAAGGTACTGGTTACGCTAACACTTGTAATTCATGTCACATTGATTCACTGGCATGTAATTCTATGATGCTGGTTGGTAAAGTTCTGTCGGACCGCTGCTCTTCTAGCACAACAGGCCCTCACACATGAGAAATACTCACCCTGAAAAACATGAATGGATGATTGATGCTTTAATGAGAGTTGTCGTCTTGATAGTCCTACATATATAATTACAGTGTACATTTTGAAATGTAGTCCTTAATAACTATTAGGTCTGTCTCTAAATTTAATCTTGTATTTGTACGCTGTATCTTTATTTGAATCATATTCTTCTTTGCAAATATTCCCTGTACACCGGCTTATATCATCAATGAATAGACTAGGCTATTCCATATGCAACGGGACTAAAGGAGAACATTTGTAAGTGGAACCCTAGTGCAGGGACAAGGGACTGGGGGAAGGGTTAGATGTGCCCTATATCAATGTGAATATTTTTTATTTTAGTTGCACAGCTTTTATCACTTATCTCTATTTTCCAGGTAGTAATTCTCAGTCAAGAAAGTTTCTACAAAGAGCTGACTTCAGACCAGAAGGCCAAAGCACTCAAAGGCCAGTTCAACTTTGACCACCCAGGTATGGGCCTGCTCTTAAATATTTTATTTTTAATAAGGTTTCACCAGGCAGATCATCAAAGACAAATAAAAATTTACAACGGCGGGCCGAACAGCCTTGATTTGAATATTAATATAGCCGATGTTTCAAATCCAATTGCAGAGGCAGTCAGTGTTTCACCATTGGATACCTAATCCGCATTTGGCTTCAGTTAGTCATACCTCACGCTCACATTGTATTTGCTTCACTCAGCTGATCTGAGCCAAACGTTCCTAGTCAGCAGAGCTGCTGCCAGCGCAGAGTCTCTTTGCTGCCGTTGTTTCATGGCAGGGCTTGCATCCCAATCTGGCATTCATGCTGAAACTCTTATTTCCTTTCACTGACTTGATGGTAATGACTGAACTTCACCAATCTCCATTAACCCACATACAATTCAGCCGAGAGCGTATTTGGACACACCCAGGCACTAAGACAGACTGTCACAGCTGTCACCCAGTGGAGTTTTGGTGAGCATGTACTAGTGGGCTGAGGGGCGGGCGCTGTCTGCCAGTGGAACAGATGTCCATCTGTGGTTAGTTACTTCCACAATAGAATGGAAAGATTGTTTGTTTTTATTGTTCGTTACTTTATTGCATTGATCAAAGAACACAACTTGAAGCATGCGACTGGCGGTGAATCAGAACAGTAAGGTGCATGTAGGATGCTTCAGACTTTTTAGTGTAGTGCATCAAAAGAAGTTTTCACTGTTGTCCACCCACACAAAATATTACTGAAAATGTTTTTTAAGACTGTTTTCTGATTATTGGCTTTCCAGAAAGTTCCAAGAAATATTGAGTGGAATTTTTCTTAAATCAACCCTATTGATAACGTCTAGAATGTGATCGAGAGAAAGATGGTCACTAGCCATCAAACAAAGCCAAGCTGCTTGAATTTTAGCACCAGGAGTGGCCTAAAATATCCCAACATCAATGTGAATGACTGGTGAAGAGCATGTCAAGATGGACTATGATTGAAAATCAGGGTTATTCCCCCAGATAACACATTACTTAGAGGTCTGATAACACATTTTTTTATTATTTTGAACAGTTTTCATTTTCTGAAAATAAATGCTCTTACATGACAATATTTTTATTAGAAATTTGGGAGAAATGTTGGGTGTGCACAAAACGCTGGGTGTTCTCCTTTGTTACGGTTTACCAGGCCTTTACTGCAGCAGTCCTCAGACCAAGAACAAACAACTTTCTGCCTTAAATTTTGTCTTCTGCAAGTGAAATGCATGCTTGCTGGGGTTGACGTTAGGTGATTGACTCGGCCATTGCGGAATATTCCACTTCTTTGCTTTAAACTCCTGTGTTGCTTTTGCAGTATGTTTTGGGTCATTGTTCATCTGTGAAGTGCCGTCCAATCAACTTCACTGAATTAGGCTGAATCTGAGCAGACAATATACTCCTATACACTTCAGAATTCATCCAGCTGCTTCTGTCTTCTGTCACATCAATAAATACTAGTGACCCAGTGTTATTAGAAGCCATGCATGCCCATGCAATCACACTGCCTCCACCATGTTCTACAGATTATGCTTCGGATCATGAGCCGTTCCAAACCTTCTCGATAATTCTTTCCCTCATTCTAGTACAAGTTGATCTTCGTTTCATCTGTCCAAAGACCTGGACTGGTTTTTGTAGATGTCTGGAAAATCTGGCCTTTCTATTCTTGAAGCTTATGAATAGTTTGCACCTTGTGGTGAACCCTCTGTATTTGCTCTCATGAAGTCTTCTCTTTATGGTAGACTTGGATAATGATATGCCTACCTTCTGGAGAGTGTTCACTTGGCTGGATGTTGTGAAGGGGTTTTCTTAATGGAAAGGATCCTATGATCATCCACCACTGTCATCCATGGTTGGCAAGGCCTTTATGTGTTGCAGAACTCACCACTGTTGTCTTCCATGGACGGCAAGGCCTTTGTGTTGCAGGACTCACCAGTGTTTCTCAGAATGTAACAAACTGTTGATTTGGCCACTCCTAATGTTCCTGCTTTCTCTCTGATGGATTTTTATTTCTTCTCCAGTTTAAAGATGGCCTGTTTCACTTTCATTGAGAGCTCCTTTGACCGCATGTTGTGTGAAATCAACTCTAGACATTTTGCTTGCTTGCTTGATGAGAAAATAAAAAAGGAATAGCCCACACCTGTCCAGGAAACAACTTTCAAGTAAATTGTCCAATTAATTTGTTCCCTTGAAATGAGGGAGCTAAATACTTAGCTGTTATTCCTAAATCCTTTTTCCAATTTGGATGTGAATACCCTCAAATTAGAGCAGAGAGACTGCATTTATGCCCATATTCATATTATTTAACAGTAACTTTAACATATTTTGGTCAACAGCCAAAATAACAAAACTTGTCAGTGTAATTTATTTCCAAACTTAACTGAATTTGTAGAAAATATATTGATATTTAACTGAACTAGTAATGTTCCCCATTATCATGGGTGGAAATAGCCATGTCCAGTATATAAGGAAGCACAAGTCAGGCTTTTATTTGTCATATGCACTGAATAACATGCGTCATCCCAAACAATGAAATTCGTACGACATGGCAAGCTGCAACTACGTAGTAGTAATTGAGAAATGTAATAATCAGAGATGATGGTAAAATGTACAAAATGGCCATAAGCAATTTCAGAGTAGTGTAGAAGTGGGAATATGGACAGTATGGGTAGAAATTGTACAATATTGTAAATATCGTACAAGAGTTGTGATTCCAATAAATGGATAGCTACATGCAAAAAAGGCTAATGTACATAGCAGGTGACCTATTAAGTGTTCATGTTAACAGTAGGTCAGTGATTGCTGGTTGAGAAACCTTATAGTCTGGGGGTAAAAAAAATCTGAGTCTGGAGGTACGTGACCTGATGTCCGGTAACATCTGCCAGATAGCAGTAGTGTGAACAGATCATTACTTGGGTGGCTGTAGTCCTTTATGATGTTCTGTGCCTTCCTGAGGCATCGTGTGATAAATGCCTTGCACTTTTTTACCACCCTCTGGACGGCCTTGCGGTTAGCAGCAGAGCAGCTCCTGTACCAGGCAGTAAGAGGATGCTTTCTATGGTGCACCTGTAGAAGTTGGTGAGTGTTTGCAAACATGCCAAACTTCTTGAGTCTCCTCAGGAATTATAGGCGCTTTTAGGCAGATTCCACTGCCGTGTCTGTTTGCTGGGACCGTGTGAGGTCATCTTTGATGTTTACTCTGAGGAACTAGAAGTCAGGGACTCTACTTCAGCTCCATCAATGTATATGGGGGCGTGATCCCCCTCTGCCCCTTCCTGAAGTCCACGATAATCTCCTTGGTTTTGCAGACGCACCATGTACCAAACCCTTATTTCCTCCTGTATTCGGTCTCATCGTTGTTGATGAGACCCAGGATGGTGGTGTCGTCTGCAAAGTTAAGGATGACGTTGGAACTGTGAGTGGCCATGCAGTCGTGCGTGAATGGGGTACAGGAGGGGACTGAGTACGCAGCCCTGAGGGGCTCAGGGTCAGTGTGGAGGAGAAGAGGTTACCCATTCACACCACCTGGGGTCTGCTCGTCAGGAAGTCCAGGATCCAGTTGCATAATGAGTTGTTAAGACCCAGGGTCCTGAGCTTGGAAACGAGCTTAACAGGCACAATAGTGTTGAATGTTGCATCCTCACGTATGTGTTACCCTTTTCCAGGTGGGAGAGGGCGGTGTGTGCAGTTTGGGCAATGGCATCGTCTTTTGGAGCGGTATGCAAATTGAAGGGGTCTAAGGTGTCACGAAGGATGGAGCAGATGTGAGCTCTGACCAGTCGCTCAATGCACTTCATGATTGTCAGTGCTACGGGGGGCTGGGGGAGTCATTCAGGCAGGCGATGGAAGGTTTCTTCGGTACAGGGATGATGGTCTGCTTGAAGCAGGTGGGGACTGCTGACTGAGACGAGGTTGAATATAGAGGTGGAAACCTCCACTAGCTGGTCAGCGCACCCCCTGAGGACATGCCATCTGGCACTGGTGACTTCTGAGGGTTCACTCTAAAAAGCTCTCATGTCAGCCATGGCTAGAGACAGAGTGCAGTCATCCTGGTCCTCAGCAAGCCTCGCCGGAGGTCGATCACCTCAAAATCATGGATAAAAGGTGTTGAGCCCATCAGTAAGTGAGTCCAAGGGACGAGCATCACTACTACTGCTCCCTTTGTAGTCTGTGATGTGTTACACTCCACACCACATGTCTGGCATCAGAACTGTGATAATTAGACTCCAACTTAACAACTTAGTCTTTTTCCATCCCTGATAGCCAGTGCTGGCCCAAGCCTTTTGGGGGCCCAAAGCAGAATTTGATTTGGGAGCCCCCTCCTACCATGCAAAGTCACCTGTGCACTCGATTGGGGGGCCCCTGGTGGCCACAAGCAGCCGCTTAGTTTGCCTGGGGCTGGCCCTGCTGATAGCCCTCTGTAGGTCATCTTGATCTCCTCAATGCCTCCAGGTCCCCAGAAGCAAAGGCAGAGGAACGTGCTCTTGAGATTCGCATGGACATTACCGTTCACCCAGGGCTTTTGGTTTGGGAAAATCCTGACATTGATTCTCGGATGCATTTGGAGATATGTTGAGACAGAGTGTTTGTCGATGTCCCCATCAGCTGCAACACAACGCTTCTGCCAGTCAGTGGTCTCAAAGCAGTCCTGGAGAGTGGTAATGGATTTCTCACTCCAGTGCTGAACTGCCTGAAGAACCAGTTCTTCCTGTTTTAGTTATCTACAGATTGGAAGGAGAAGATCAGCCTTGCCGAATGCAGGACAGAGGAGGGATTTGTAGCTGTTACGAATTTGTGAATAACAATGGTCAAGGGTCTGATCACCACTTCAAGTGAATGTGCTGATGGTATTGTAATAAATACTCTCCGAACGAACGGAGTAGTCGCCTAGGCCACTGGACTGCAGGGTAGCTTAGTTACCGCTGCCACCACCTTTTGTTAACAGGATTAGGTCCGGTGACAGAACAACACACCTTTCTTAGAAAAATACCAGCCATGTACACCCCGTGAATAGCACACAACACTACACAGCAAATATAACTGCAACCCGGCACTCAATACGTTTAGGGCACTCCACAGCACACAATATGACACTGCAAACGTTAAGTTATGGTTCTATATATATATATATATATAACATTAGTTAGTAATTAACAGGGTACCTCTCTAGTGTACACATGCAGTCTCCCCTCCTAGTGAAGTTCCCACTGGTTCTATTAGGCCTACCCCACTTATAACTTAACTAAATATTAAGTCTAGACTCACATACATACAGGCACATAACATAAAATGGATAGCTTAAAAAGAGGTACTTAACTCGCCCTCTCGGCGAGATCCTCCCCCGGGTTCTGGGCTTTGGCGTCAGGTCAACCAGGCTGTTTAACAACGCAGCCTGCCGGGGATACGCTGGTCCGATGCAGGAACAAGTTCCCAGTCAACACGCTGGGAACTACCTTTGCTACTGCGAAGCGGAAGGCGGCACTCCTACTTTCCCAGTCCCTATCTCCCAACGTTCCCTGCTTATTAGCGTCTGTCCCTTTCCTCGCTGTCTTCAGGCTTAACCAGCTGCGAACGGCCACCACCTCCCCCCAAGGTTGAGTGCCTATAGCGCGTCGTTCATCAATCGTCCAAACTTGTACACAGCCGATTACACCTATTCACATGGGTCTGCTTTCAACAATCGATACATCCCTGGCTGTTTTGCTCCGCCTACAGTCACCACGCTGTCCTTTCCACTCTGCCCTTTTATCCCAGTCTCAACAGTCACCGAACGGGTGCAGGTGTCTGGAATCAGTTCAATTGCGGCTCACAGGGGTACACCCCCACACGTCTCCAACCCGCCTCCAAACTAGTTCATCACAGTATTTCGGCAAATCTTTCCTCATTTGCCCTGTTGAAGTCACCAGCAATAATAATAAATGCTGCCTTAGGGTGAGCGTTCTCTAGTCCATTTGATTATTCCGTATGGGTCCTCTAGGGTGCACGTTTTATCCTCCTGCGGGAATATGTAAACTTGTAATAATCGTGGAGCTGAGTTCTTGCGGGAGGTGGAAGGGCCGGACCCATACAGTTATGAGCTCCAGGTCTGGTGAGCAGTATGTTGAAAGTACTGCAACATCCAAATCCCAGCGAGAGTTGATCGTGATACAGGCTCCGCCTCCACGTTTACCCGATTCTGAAGTTCTGTCCTGCCGGTAGATGGAAAAACCAGGTGGGAGTAATTGTGGAGTCAGACACACCAATGTTTAAGTCCCAGGAAACGCCAAAACACAACAGTTCTCTATGTCCCACTGGAAGTTAACTAAAATGCTTGGTAACGGCAGATTGCAGTATCTCTGAGATCTACACAGGATACTGGCTCGTTTGCCTCTTCTTTCACCTCCGCCGGCGTGTTCGTAAACAAATCGGCTGAAGGGCAAGGGAGCCTCGGCAACTTCTCCGGTAAGTGGAGAAAGTCTGTATCCATTAATAATGAATGAACATCCAAAAGTGATTGCTGATCATATTGTATGAGCGACAGTGCGGCATGAATAAAAATAAACAATACAAATAGTAGTAAGCAAAAAACTACTTTGTGAATGCAGAGCCATTGTCAGTGCGACCTTCCTCTACGGCGCACCAATCCAAAGGGAGTACAGGTTTCATATTTATATGAATGCCTTCTCTGCATTTGTACTTACAATATATGCTTTGTTGAAGACTGACAGTGTGCATGTTGAAGGACACTATCAGTTTGCTTGTGTGACTCAAGTCTTTCTCAAATTGTTTTTCTGTCTTCAGACGCCTTTGACAGTGAGTTGGTCCTGAAGACGCTGTGGCAAATAATGAAGGGAGAGACTGTACAGATCCCTGTGTATGACTTTGTCACCCATTCCAGGTGAGCTACAGAATGTTGCTGAACAGCTAGTAGAGCAGGCGAAGGCTGTCGTTTGACTAATTGTTAACCGAACTAAATATTCTTACCAAGATCACAGCCAACCAACTAGTCCTGTTTTTGATTAATCAAAAACAGAAGTATTAAATAAACCAGGAGTTGTAGTTGTATTTGTGGAAATGTCTGGCTTACTAACTACTTGATCCTGATTTAATAGTATACCCTCTGCTCAACCACATTGTCGGCCAAAATTGCCTGATACTTGGAATTCATTATGCCATCAAACAGTGCCACTGGACCTCTGGAATTAAAACAGTCCCAAAACATCACTGACCCACCACCATGTTTTACCGTGGGTATGAGGAATCTCTATGTATGCATCTCTTTTGACGCCAAACATGCCGACGCTGTATCTGACCCAAACATTCAATTTGTCTCATCTGACCAGAGCACCTTCCAGTCATAATTTAAGTTTGGGGAAACTCCAAGTGTTTGTCTCGGGTTTAGAAAGGGCTTTCTTCTGGCAACCCTTCCGAAGAGGCTGGGGTTGTGGAGGTGGTGACTGATGGTGCTTTTTGAAACCTGGTGACCCAAGATGCCACCAAGGCCTGCAATTCTTTCACAGTGATTCTTGGGGATTTTGTTGCTTCTCTCACCATCTTCCTCCCTACCATGGGAGGCAAAATGCATTTGCATTCAGAGTCTTATTAGGAAGTGGAAAGTGTATGGCACTGCCAACACCTTGTCTAGATAAAGCCATCCCTCAACTGGATGACTGAGCCAGGAGGACATTGATCAGTGAGGCTATCAAGAGGCCAATGGCAACTTTGAAGAACTTACAAGTTGTTATGGCTGAGATTGGACGGTCTGTGCATGTGACAACAATCTCACAAGCTTTACACAAAGCTGGCCTGTATGGCAGGGTGGCAAGAAAGAAGACTGATTTATGGTCTGCTACATGAGCTGAACTGTAAGCAAATTGTGTTTGATTTTAGTTTGCATCATCAGCTGTAAGTTGTGCCAATTAAACTGCATGAATGATTGCAAAACCTCTTGAGGTGGGAGATTCCAAGTAACAGTTTAGCTCACGTAGCACAGCGTTCGTGGTTTGACTGGTCGAGTCTGTTTTCCAAAGATGGTGCCTGGCTGTGTATGTGAACGGTACTGTCTTTTAAACTATATTTTTAATTAGCTGTCTATACACTCACAAAGTTCCCAATGTTGGTTTGCATGTAGGGACCCTCGTTATGCTACCGTGGAAGTGTGGTGCTATTTTGAGCCCTGCTGGTGGTATAAAATAGCGATTTATTTTTACTTCATCCATGCCCAACTAGCGTTTATAAGGTAATTATCAGTTTACACTAAGACTGGGCACATAAAATTAGCATGAAAACATCCCAGAGAACAGTCGACTCAGTACCAATGTCTTAACCCTTAGGTTCATTTTGCATCGGAGTTGTACTTTAAACAGGCTTGACTCTTTCTCTGTGGTCACTAAAGCTCCCATGGCACAATTTGCACAATTTCCTTATCGCAAATATGTTAGAAGCAGCGAAAATGGGCAAGTGTAAGGATTTGATAGAAATGAACTAGGGCCAAATTGTGATTGCTAGACGACTGGGTCAGAGCATCTCCAAAACTGCAGCTCTGGTGGGGTGTTCCCGGTCTGCAGTGGTCAGTACCTATCGAAAGGGGTCCAAGGAAGGAAAAGTGGTGAACTGTTAAAAGGGTCATGGGTGGCCAAGGCTCATTCAAGCACATGGGGAACGAAGGCTGGCCTGTATGTTCCAATCTAACAGAGGGGTTACTAAAGCTAAAATGGATGTAAAGGTTCATGCTGGTTCTGATACAAACGTGTCAGAACAGAGTGCAGTGCAGTTTGTTGCGTATGGGGCTGCTGTAATATTCCGTGACTGTACAGTAATATGGTCTATATTAGTGGTTGGCAACAGCTTTTGCTTCAGGAACCAAATTGAACTTTAATCCTGACCAAGGAATTTCTTAAACTACCTGAAAGTGTTATATTGTCTGCAATGTCCTAATAAAAGGCTATTGGTTTCTAGTACACACCAGAGCTCAGTAAGCAAGATCTCCATCTGAACATTGCAGAACTCCTTGCTTGTAGGAATAATGATAAAATTACCATTTCAACATATTGGTTTATAACCTAGGTCAGTGTTTTCAACCCTCTTTGGGCACATCAGATGTTCCACAGTTTAGCTGTAGCTGCTGAACTAGCTCACCTTATCCATTAGTCAAGGGCGTGAAAATGTGCATACGAGTTTATTCAGGTGTGATAGCTCAGAAATAGATCAAATGCATGGAACGTCTGGTGTTCCCCAAGAAGAGATGAAAATCACTGACCTAGGGAGCTAACATTTGTTCAAAATAACCTGCCTTTTAACACAATCTCACAGTCAGTCTGATCAGTTTGTTAATCTGTTACAGAAAAGATGAGTTTGTGACCGTGTACCCAGCAGATGTGGTTCTGTTTGAGGGCATCCTGATGTTCTACTCCCAAGAGATCAGAGACCTGTTCCAGATGAAACTGTTTGTCGACACAGACGCAGACACGCGGCTCTCAAGGAGAGGTGTGTTGACATGCACACGCATGTGTGGATTCATGCATACATTTTTGGGATCTGTGTCTTACTCCCACTTGTATGTTCTCCAGTGTTAAGGGACATAGGTGAAAGAGCCAGAGACCTTGAGCAGGTTCTCACACAGTACATCACTTTTGTCAAGCCTGCCTTTGAGGAGTTCTGTCTACCAGTAAGTCTCATGTCAGTGATTAGCAAGACTCTTTTATTAAAGTTCATGTAGTTCTTCGTGCACATGCAACTAATTCATATGCAATGTTTTTTGCAGACCAAAAAGTATGCTGATGTGATCATTCCACGAGGAGCTGATAACCAAGGTAGGTGGTAAATTAATTAATTATAAAGGTTCTGAGATTATAGATGTGTTATTTTTTTTAGAAACATACGTTTCGTTTTACCCTTTGTCACTGTCAACGTAGTAGATTCTCATGGGGGTCAAATGCAAGTTTGTGGTGGAAATACATATTCAACTGATTCCTTATTGTAAAGTGTTATCTTTAATGTCTTGGGCTGTTTCTTTCCACGGTTTTCTTAATGATAGCTTTTTGTTGTACAGTGTTGAAGGTAAAGCTAACCATACCGTCCCGTATCCTCTTTCCAGTGGCAATAAACCTGATAGTGCAGCACATCCAGGACATTCTCAACGGCGGCCTGACCAAGCGTCACAACGGTTGTCCGAATGAGCACACCACACCTGTCCGGCAACGACGGACTTCAGAATCCAGCAGTCGCCCACATTGACCTCTCCCCGACCTTGCTCTTTATTGGTTGAGGGATGTGGTTGGACCTGTACATAACGCCCAATGGCATCATGTATTTAAATTAAGGGAAAAGTTACATCCTGATTCTCCACACCTTTTGTACACTTCTAATCATGGGACACGGGTGGAGAATCAGGTTGCAGGCAGAAGAGATCTGAGGGGAACTGCAATGCCTTTTACTAATATTTTTATTAAAATGGTTACTTTATTCTGCTGGAGTTGATTTTCTCACACATTTTCAAGGATTTAATGTAATGTCCCCTGCTGCTTTTTGACAAATCTGGCATGATGACAAACCGAGAAACACTTAATGTTGTCCAATGAAAAGGACATTTGAATAGAAGCATCTGAACCATAAGATGTGATTCATTTTCTAGTCAAGGCATTAAATAAATCTCAATATGGGACTTTATATTTTAACAAAAGCAGAGGTTGTTCCTACCACTCATTAAACCTTTATGTTCCATTCCCTGCCTGAGGGGTTGTGTACCATACCTCTAATGTTTTGAGAGCAACAGAGCCTTAAGATTGGTTGTGGCAGTTCCTCCCAACATGGAAATCTGAAATGTAGACAGCCATAGAACAGGAAGCCTAAGATCCGGTGGGCTAAAGTTTGGCATTCTAAATCCATGCTGTCTATGCATGCACAATGAAGTGTTTTATTACATAATGGCAGTTATGTTGTTTGTCTCTTATAGTTCTCCCTGGAAGTGAAATATGATTTCAAGCTCCTATCAACACAGCCATGTGATATGATTAAAAACACTAAAATAAATTCTGTTGACTGATTACACTTGCACAAGATCTTCAACTGTTTCCTTGAAATTGATTTTTGCTGTTCTTGAAATTGCTATTAAGAGACAGAATTATTGGTTTTAGTACCATGAGTACAAACTGTTTGTTTTGATAGTGGTGGCTGTTATTCCCCAAAAGAGTTGATGTCGTTATACTGTGTTCTCAGGGTCAAGAGTGCAGAGATGTTAGTCAAAATGTGAGATGTCAACTACACAGCAATACACACATACCATGCCCGTGATTTTTCTGATAAGACTTGAAACATTCATACAGCAGAATGCCTTTTCACTACTGATATGCCTCAGGTCACTTTGTTAGAGTATCGACAGCTCAATACGCAAAACCTTATTCCATTATCGAACTTGGTATATAGTTAGTTTGTTGTATAGCTTTTATATGCAGTGATTAGTATTACAGAATTGTGACTGTACCATAGCAGAAGCTACTATGATGTAGCATCTGGATTTGGGATTGACACCAATGATTATTGATTAATAAAAATACTCATTGAAAAATTGTCGTTGAAAAAGCTGGAGTTATTTGTTACTTATTCGTTATTTTGTTTGAGTAAAATCCCGTCACCTCCGCAAGGAGGTGCAATTGGCTACGTAAAAGCATGTTTTGTGTGAGCCTTTACGCACGCACGTTTCCACCAGTGTCAAGATGGTGGTAAGTTAAACTAAAAATACTGACAGGCTTTCTTTTTGACAGTCTTGTACATTGCAGTTAATGAAGTGTTATTCTTTAGAAAATCGGGCTGCAGTTCAAAGCCACTTTGGAAAATGTCACAAATTTGAGGCCAGTGGGTGATGACTTTCGCTGGTTTCTAAAGGTATGTAGCTTGCAAGCTAAAGCTAACTAGCAACAATAGTTTTTATAATTATGTTTATATGTAATTAACGATCAAGTCATAAAGCAATTAAATACATTTTTGGTTATAGAATTAGCCTTCACATAAGTGGGACTGTTAAACAGCGAAAGAACACTATTTTTTAAACATGATTTTGTAGTTTAGTCAGCATGAGACGTAACTAACAAAATAAAATGACTGCAGTGTTACGTATACGGTATATGAGTGTTACCCGCATTTGCTCTAGTGAAGAACTAGTTTTCACCTTTTTGTTTAATTTGGGACTCACATTACATACTACTAACAAACCTTCCTTTTCAACCTTACAGTTGAAATGTGCGAACTGTGGAGAAATCTCAGAAAAATGGCAGTACATCAACCTCATGGTAAGGACAGGCGTATCATAACCAGTCAAAAGTTTGGACACCCATTCAAGTGACTGGGCAAGTTTGTCGAAATTTACAGTGATACTACACTCACCTAAATGATTATTAGGAACACCATACTAATACTGTGTTTGACCCCCTTTCACCTTCAGAACTGCCTTAATTCTACGTGGCATTGATTCAACAAGGTGCTGAAAGCATTCTTTAGAAATGTTGGCCCATATTGATAGGATAGCATCTTGCAGTTAATGGAGATTTGTGGGATGCACATCCAGGGCACGAAGCTCCCGTTCCACCACATCCCAAAGATGCTCTATTGGGTGGAGATCTGGTGACTGTGGTGGCAATTTTAGTACAGTGAACTCATTGTCATGTTCAAGAAACCAATTTGAAGTCATTCGAGCTTTGTGACATGGTGCATTATCCTGCTGGAAGTAGCCGTTAGAGGATGGGTACATGTTGGCCATAAAGGGATGGACATGGTCAGAAAAAATGCTCAGGTAGGCCGTGGCATTCAAACGATTCCCAATTGGCACTAAGGGGCCTAAAGTGTGCCAAGAAAACATCCCCCAAACCATTACACCACCACCACCGTGGTAACAAGGCATGATGGATCCATGTTCTCATTTCTGTTTACGCCAAATTCTGACTTTACCATCTGAATGTCTCAACAGAAATCAAGACCCGTCAGACCAGGCAACATTTTTCCAGTCTTCAACTGTCCAATTTCGGTGTGCTCTTGCAAATTGTAGCCTCTTTTTCCAATTTGTAGTGGAGATGCGTGGTACCCGGTGGGGTTTTCTGCTGTTGTAGCTCACCCGCTTCAAGGTTGTGCATGTTGTGGCTTCACAAATGCTTTGCTGCATACCTCTGTTGTAACGAGTGGTTATTTCAGTCAAAGTTGCCCTTCTATCAGCTTGAAGCAGTTGGCCCATTCTCCTCTGACCTCTAGCATCAACAAGGCATTTTCACCCACAGGACTGCCACATACTGGATGTTTTTCCCTTTTCACACTGTTCTTTGTAAACCCTAGAAATGGTTGTGCATGGAAAATCCCAGTAACTGAGCAGAATGTGAAATACTCAGACCGGCCCGTCTGGCACCAACAACCATGCCACGCTCAAAATTGCTTAAATCGCCTTTCTTTCCCATTCTGACATTCAGTTTGGAGATCAGGAGATTGTCTTGACCAGGAACACACCCCTAAATGCATGGAAGCAACTGCCATGTGATTGGTTGAGTAGATCATTGCAGTAAGGAGAAATTGAATGCGTGTTCCTAATAATCCTTTAGGTAGGAGCGTATATTACTTTTAATCCATTATTACGCGATACTGTGAGAACTGATGCATTGCGACAACAGAATGCTCTGCGGTGACTTTACTGTGCTTCCCCAGGATAGTGTACCCCTGAAAGGAGGAAGAGGCAGTGCCAGTATGGTGCAGAAGTGTAAGCTCTGTGCCAGGGAAAACTCTATTGGTAAGCAGACGGAAAAGCCTTATTTCTCCTTTGGGGATCCGACATGGCTGAATGTGTAAGCAGTAATGTTTTTTCACCTGCTTGCACTATGGTGTTTATATATGTATGTGTTCACAGATATTTTGAGAGACACGATCACACCATACAATGTAAGTACTTGTAAAACTGATAATGCAGTGATGGTAGTGGTAGATATGTTTTATTTCAGCCACTCACCCCATCTTGTTTTTCCATGGTGCTACTGCTTTGAAGGCTGAAGACAGTGAGAGATTTAAGACCATGGTCCAGTTTGAATGTCGAGGCATGGAGCCAGTGGAATTCCAACCTCAGGTGAACAGCGCACACTTTTAAACTTACACAGTACGGCAGTATGCCCTGAGTACGGCAGTATGCCCTGAGTACGGCAGTATGCCCTGAGTACGGCAGTATGCCCTGAGTACGGCAGTATGCCCTGAGTACGGCAGTATGCCCTGAGTACGGCAGTATGCCATTAGCAGAGGTGGACATTTACTTGAGTAAAAGTACTTTTCTGAGTTACTCTTGAGTTCACAAGTTTTGGGAAGTCCCTAATTAAGACCATATTGACCAGGTAAAGGGAGTTCATATCTTAACAGTAACCTATTAAACAATTAGAAAGAGTAAAAGAAATGGGAATCATGGTCACCAGTCCTTTTATCTGTTCAATTTGGTCTTAAGTACGGCTTGCACCTATTCCTGCAACTATATAATGTTTTTGGTTATTAGGGCCTGTGGCAAAGTTTAGGCTGTTTGGGATGAAGGCCTTGTTTCTAACATAATTTTTCTCTGAAACATTCCAGGCTGGATTTGCTGCAGACGGGGCAGAGTCAGGGACCAAGTTTCTTGAAATCACACTACTAGAAAAAGTTAGTGTTTTTTACCTTACATACTCTGCTCAAAAAAGGGAACACGCAGTCATCACAGTCTTACATTAAAAGTCAATTAATCTTCAGGGTTATCAATTGGACCAGTTAGGAAGCATAAGCGATTGTGAATTAATGTCACCTGTTTTGGTGCAAATTAATGTGACAACTGGTGCACAGGAATGGCAACAGCAAGACAACCCCCAAAAAGGGAATGGTTTTGCAGGTGGTGGCCACAGACAATTGTTCTCTCCTTATCCTTCCAGACTGATTCTTCTTCAATTTTGCTTTTTGCTAGTGTCCTGGTCACTACTGGTAACATGAGGCAGTATTTGTAGCCCATTCAGGTTGCACAGGTAGTCCAGCTCCTCCAGGATGGCACAACCATACGTGCAGTCGCAAGAAGGTTTGCTGTGTCTCCCAGTACAGTCTCAAGAGCATGGAGGAGTTACCAAGCGACATGCTGTTACACAAGGAGACCTGGACAGGGCCGTGGAAGGGCATCAACCCAGAAGCAGGACCGGTATCTGCTCCTTTGTGCGAGGAGAAACAGTAGGAGCACTTCAGCAGCTACTGGTGGGCATTTTTCTGACCAAACTGTCAGGAACAGACTCTGAGGGTGCCATGAGGGCCCGACTATTCTGGTGGGACCTGTGCTCACAGCCCAGCACTGTGCAGCTCGATTGGCATTCAAGAGATAACACCAGAATTGGCAGTTCCGCCATTGGCGCCCCGTTCTTTTCACAGATGATAGCAGGTTCACACTCCTCATGTGACAGCCATGGTGAATGCTATGTTGCCTGCAACGTCATCCAGCTTGACCAGTTTGGCAGTGGGTCAGTGATGGTCTGGGGAGGCACATCCTTGGAGGGTCTCACAGATCTCCTCGAGCTAGCCAACAATGCACTTACGTACCAGAATGAAATCCTCAGAACCATTGCCAGACATTACGCTGGTGCAGTGGACCATCGGTTCCTCCTGGTGCAGGACAATGCTCAGCCTCATGTGGCCAGTGTGTAGGCAGTTCCTGGATGACGAAGGCATTGATGAGATTGACTGGCTTTCATGTTCTTCAGACTGGAATCCAATTGAGAACCTCTGGGACATTATGTATCGGTGCATCTGACGCCACCAAGTATAGTGACACAGACTGCCCAGGAGCTCACTGATGCCCTGATCCAGGTCTGGGAGGGGATCCTTAGGACACCATCCACCGCCTAGTCAGGAGCATGCCCAGATTTTGTCGGGAGTGCATAAAGATATGTGTGGGTAAGGCGCGTCAAACTCAGGTGCTAACATGAATCTGAAGAAAATGCTAACAATATGGATGTCTAAATTATGTATGTTTTAATTGGGAATTCAAATGAGTTTATTTTTTGGATAGGATGACTCTAACCTACATAATGTTTGTATTTCAAAATTGTCAATTTTACTCTTTCGAACTACTTTTATAATATATTAACAGATTTAAGAGAAATCATTTATATTTACAGAGCCAAATCAAATGTACATATGTATTAACTACTGAACTGCTTGAATATGACTGGATATAATTACAAGAAACAATCTCCTGACTTCCTGAACTTTGTTACGTTGAACAAGTCCTTCTTTGATTCACTTTTGGACATCAGCCTCCTGCTGGTCTCCTGAGCCCTGATCCCTCCATCTCACTTTTCTTGTGGAAAGTACTTGGCAGAAGTCTCAGTCACCATTTTAACAACCTTTCCTAATACTTTCCATGTGGCAAGGCCAGTTGAGAGCTTTCATGGCGGTGTTGAAGTTTTTAACCTGCAAGGCGCTTAGGGGATAGATAAGAGGTGGCTCTGACACACCTTCAGACCAGCTGATCATGTCACCAATGCTGGAAGCATCACAATTTATGTCAGTTGATGTCCTTCTGGTTCTGACAGAGCCCCCCCCCAGCTGAGTCCCTGGGTCCCCTGATGGCTAGGATGCTTTCCACCCCCTCAGTCCTCTCCCTCTGGTCCTCAGAACACAGCAGTCTTTGGAGTATGGCTTCACTATGGGCATACCAAGCAGATCTTCTTACTGTTGGCATCACAAGATCAAGCACTTCCTTCCTCTTAGGCCCTGTCCACACGAACACAGGTATTTTTAAAACCGCAGTTTTTATTCTATGTGGTTATGCGGTTCGTCCACGCGAAAAAACGCTGTATCAGGTAATTGGAACCAAGCATGTTTGAGAACTCAAGCCAGGTTGAAGTTTTTTAGAAACTCCGGTTACAGTGTTGTTGTGTGGATGGTGAAACCGAAGATTTTGGCACGTGACGTCCGAGTGCGCAGTGTTATCTCTGTTTAATGTCAGATTGTGCGCCACTATCTCCATTGTTAACATGAGGAGAGTTTGTGCAAATTTTTTTTTTAAGAGTCTGCAATTGCGGACGTAGCTGAAGTATTGCTGCTAATAACTGTGCTAACAGGGCTTATAACATGTATACCGATACATGCACATTTATCGCATTACATTGCTGAACAGAGGCGTAGGAATGCAATACTACTCAGGTCAATGCTTATGACGACGCTACGCTCCCACAACGACACAGATCTCACCGGATTTAGACGAGAACTACCGGAACAGGTAATAACCCTTTTTTAGGCTTTTGATTGGCCAAAATGGCTTTACGGTTAGGGTTATATTGTCACCTATTGCTTTGGCATGCTCTTGACAACACATGATTGAGCATGTTTTTGCGTTTTCATGTGGACAAGATTTATTTAAAAACGAATTCAAAAATACCTGTGTAGGTGTGGAAAAGGCCTAAGACTTAAGGTAGTGCAGCTGAAACAGGATGTGCCTAGGCCCTTCAATCCTGGAGGGCTTTACCTTCACATTGAACCATTATGAATAGTACATGCCAATTATGAATTTGACAATTATTGGCAGGTTCTTCAAGTTCTTTCCTTTTAATTCTGTTTTTATTTAGGTAGTGGCTGTGGTTCACTGATCCAATCTCCATCTTGGCAGGAAACACTCCATCCCTGACGGCACAGGCAATCCTATAGCCGTAATGTTGATCAGTTGAGAGATCTTGAATTACCTTGTCCGGGCAACTTGATCAATGGAGGGCCAACCGCAATCTGGGTGAAGTTTAAAGTCTGTAGCAGAATCAAGGAGCTTTCCAATTGGCCCAGAACTTGTCTGACCGAGTAGGGCCATTCTACCCATGTGCATCTCCAGCTTCCTCATTACTCCAGCATTTCATACCAGTGTTGACAATTGTTGAGTCTCCTCCAATATTCCACAAGGTCTTGTCAAATCCCCTTTCATTTAGGCAGGCAAGTAGGACCTCAGTAATTTGCGAGGTACCATTTTGGGGTAAAGTAGAACTGATAGCAACGCTAGTGTTTTTCCTTGATCTTTGCAGGAAAAGATTGGTCACTGCCCTCAGCTTCCATCATTGCATTAGTCCAGTCAATTCTCCCATCAGAGGATGCAGGAGATCCCCCATCCTCCCTGCATTTCTCCTCAAACTCTTCACCCAGCTCTTTCCTCAACTTCTCCTATGCTCTCTTGACTTTGTTCTTATCAATCACTTTACTTATGTTGTCTTCTGTGATGATTCCTGCATCAATCATGGCTGCGGTTGCTATCGCTTCAGTTGGCCTCAGCCCTATTTCATACCTTACTCTAGCAAGGGCAATGTTTGGAATCTCATCATATTTATTTTACCTTCACTGCAGGCTCGGCCAGTTTCAGGGACAAGGTCATCTTCAGCATTACTTCTCTTCAATCCTGATCACCATCTGCCAAAAATCTCTCAACATTATTCCTGACTGTTTTCTCTGCTGCTGCAGTATTTTCTTCCATGCTCCTTCTCATTTTCTCTGTCTTCTTTCCAACCTTCTCTTTCTGTCCTTTCTGTCTTTCACAGGAATCTTTTTCTCTCTGCTGCAGCAACAGTTAATGTGGGATTTAGGCCTGTCACGATAACAAATTTAGCTGGACGATAAATTGTCCCAGAAATTATTGCGATAAACAATAATATTGTCGTTCGGAGACCATTTTTATCTAGTAATGATAATGGCATAATAATGCAGGTACACCTTTTCAAAGATCAATTAACTTTTATTTCTAAAGAATAGTTTCAAACTGGAAAACACCTTAAATATCCACAATAAATGAACAAAACAATGAAAAACAGTAAATAAAATGGAAATTAAAAACCACACATCCAAAACAATAAAGTCTATTTGGTAGAGAGATGAGGAAAACAAACAAGCATGCAAATGGAAATTGTGGCTGTAAAAATTATTGAGCTCATTTTTATTTATCATGTGAATTGATTTATTGCATATTGTGACAGGCCTACTTGGATCCCACAGCGCTCACAGCCTCACTCCTCACAACTGTTAGTCTGACACTTGCATGACAAAATATCAATACAATTTTCTAACTTGACTATGAACCTTTCTTTGGCATCAAGTTTCCCCTTTCCAAGAGAGAACTTCAGTGCCTGATTCCAGTTCTCCTTGAGCTTGGACATGATAGTCCCCTTTTCATTGATAACAGGTGGCTTAAAAGAGCATTCGTTTTGCTTCACTGACAAATCAGACCAGGGTAGATGTCCCTCACCAGCTGGTCCACTGGGTAGTTCCTCCTGTTCTCTTTACATTGCTTGCTCAATTATATGCCATATAGGGTATCCCTCACAGTTGGCAGTTCAGAGACCAACAGCTCTCACCCTTTCCAACAAGATTACTCAAATTGATGTCTTTCTTGTTCTGACTTGAGCTATTTCTTCCACAAGCAACTCATTTATAAATCAATGAAATTCTCACTCAATCTGTCCCTACTTGTAGAAAACAACAAATTTGTTCTCAACGAATTACACAATGTACAGTCAAGATTTTGATCTCCAATATGTTTCGGTCATGGAGACCCGAAGTGTGATTTGAGTGTTCCCTAAATTTGAGCAGTGTATTTATGAACCATATGCTTTTCATCAGGGATGTTTTTTTCTTGGTCATAGACTGTTGCACAAATGTGTCCATGGAGATTTTATATTTCTATTAGAAATGTTCTTGTATTATAATGGTAAAAATGTGCCTTCTATTTCTCAGGACTGGACAGACTATGATGAGAAGGTCAACGAGTCAGTGGGCATCTATGACGTGACACATCATTTCATCAAATGTTGAATCATGATGAAGCGTTTGGGATGACTAGATAACCCAGGCTGCATAAACACTTAGGACAGATCTCCACAAGCTGACGTAGCTTTTGGGCTCATGATTCTATTGTCATTCAGTGCTGTTTGGTTTCTGACAAGCAAGAAAAAGCTGTTGAGGACTGTGCATCCACATTATGCTGATTTGAATGAGAAACTTCTGATTGGAGCCAGTAATGAGGTTATAGCCTGCTTAAAGCTGTGCCACAGAATGCTACTCTTGATTCCATGTACCTGACCAACATCACTTATTTTGAGCCAACATCACTATCTTCCAGGACAGGACATCCAGCTTATATCTAGGAGTTAGTCAAGTTCCAATAGGAAAGAAATCAGTCCACCCAGTTCCAACTACACCCACCTAGGTGACAAGGCAGCTTAATTAAATCCTTGACCTGCTTTCCTGGCCCGACCCGAAATAAAATTACAAATGGAATGATTAAAGTAGTTGCCTATTGTGGTTATTTTATGTTTGTCTCTTCATTTAAGTCATTTTGTACATTTTGTAGTAAGCAATAATTTTGTTCAGCCCTCTTCATGTCAATAGATGCATTCATTATTTACATAACTTTGAACCACGCCATAGGAACGATTTTGATAGTAGGGGGAACACATTTTTATCAAACTGTTCTTATGATTGGGGGACCCCATTACCTGTCTCTAATAATCATGGGGACATGACCCCCAACCCCGCTCCTACGCCTTTGGGTTGGACGACTTTCAATCCAATGGTTTACTTAATGTTGTGTATTATGTAATGTTGTGCGGAAATTTGGCGACCCTAGATGCAACGAGTTAGTATGCTGCGTTCACGTGCTACAATAAAACTCCTTCGAAGTAGGACTTTTCAGTCGGAGAACCTGTCATTTTACCCTCTAGGAACCCGTCTCATAGCAACAGGCAGAATGGCTCCTCAAAAGAACAGGGTTTTCGTCATTGGAGTTGGAATGACAAAGGTAAAGTATTCTGGATAAATAATACAGGGTTGAATTCCTACTAGTACTAGCATTCCTGCGAACTGGTAGAAACAATGTAGATATCTGCTACGTTATAAAACGCGTGAACTCAACTAGCAAGACTACACAACTGTACATTTATAAAAAAATACACATTTTTTATGCCTGTCATGATTGCTTTTTGATACGGCTGTTAACATTAACGTTATAATTTCACCGAAATGCAGGTATTGACAACTACTGTTAATGGTACTAGCTAGCAAGCTAGGTAGTTTGTAAATGTAGCTATCCTTGCTAACAATAAAACATAAATACATTCAGGGCTAGCGTTAGTTATAAGGTTTAGCTTTAGTTTGATAGGGAAAATGTATCGTAAAGACAATTTACTATCTTACTGTAATAAGTGCACTTCGTACAGTATCTAGCTACAGCTCGTCCTTATCTAAAGTCCAAAGCTTCATGGTCAAATTCACTTTTGTTGATGAATGTGTCAAGGGTCGTGAAATTCCAGCTGGTCTCAGAAGGCAAACGTATACTATTTTACGTAAATCTGAGACGCCAGAGTTTAAATGAATACTGGTTCAGAGTTGTGAACTGAAATACATAATGAATCACATATAAAGAAATGGCAAGTCATGGATTTCTGCTCACTGATTAAATATTACATAGGCTACATATATCCTTCTTGGTTTATATAGCTATGCTTAATTTCCATCTCTTGCGATGCAATGCAATTAAGTTGCAAGCAATTGTGTTGCCATTTACTTTGAGGAAGACACATGAATCCACTGAAATGCAACTTTGTCCCAAACAAAAAACATTCTGTTCAGAATGTTTCATGTGGCTTAAATCTCTGAGTGTGAACTAAACAAATAGCTACATTTCATAGGGAATCATTTAGCAGTCGTTCTTTCTCAGACCTAACTAAATGAAGTCAATTGGCAGACGCCTTATTTGGTACCTTGGTTATCAACATTAAGTCTATAGAGCCGGCAATAAGCATGCAAAAAAACTAAAATGTACTGACTGAAAGCAACACACGGCAGGCTTGTAGTAAAGCAGTGGTCCTCAAACCCTTCCATGGAGGGCCTAGTGTATGCAGGTTTTTGCTTTTACCTTGGACAAGCATACACTAGGCCCTCAATGGAAGGGTTTGAGGACCACTGCACTAAGGGGAACCTGATACTAAAGAGCTAGAGGAGGGAATGTTGAATCAATTTTAATGACAGGGAAAGTAGCCACACACACGCCCTGGCTTAGGTTTTAATACACTTTTAGGACATTTTGAAATTATTGAGAAAAAGCATTAAACATCAGAAATGAATTCAACATTCACATCTTCAAATGATTTTGTATTTAGCTTTTCATAAGCGGAATAGTTCGTGTTCATTCTGGGGGTTAATATCACAACCTTTTTTCCCCTAACTGGAAACCAAACCTTAACCCCATGTACTCTAATGCTTAACCTTAACCCTAACATACACTGCTCAAAAAAAATAAAAGGAACACTTAAACAACACAATGTAACTCCAAGTCAATCACACTTCTGTAAAATCACACTGTCCACTCAGGAAGCAACAATGATTGACAAACGATTTCCCCTGCTGTTGTGCAAATGGAACAGACAACAGGTGGAAATTATAGGCAATTAGCAAGACACCCCTAATAAAGCAGTGGTTCTGCAGGTGGTGACCACAGACCACTTCTCAGTTCCTATGGTTCCTGGCTGATGTTATTGTCACTTTTGAATGCTGACGGTGCTTTCACTGTAGTGGTAACATGAGATGGAGTCTACAACCCACAAAAGTGGCTCAGGTAGTGCAGCTCATCCAGGATGGCACATCAATGCGAGCTGTGGCAAGAAGATTTGCTGTGTCTGTCAGCATGTCCAGAGCACGGAGGCGCTACCAGGAGACGTGGAGGAGGCCGTAGGAGGGCAACAACCCAGCAGCAGGACCGCTACCTCCGCCTTTGTACAAGGAGGAGCAGGAGGATCACTGCCAGAGCCCTGCAAAATGACCTTCAGCAGGCCACAAATGTGCATGTTTCCACTCAAACGGTCAGAAGCAGACTCCATGAGGGTGGTATGAGGGCTCGACGTCCACAGGTGGGGGTTTTGCTTTGAGCCCAACACCATGCAGGACGTTTGGCATTTGCCAGAGAACACCAAGATTGGCAAATTCGCCACTGGCGCCCTGTGCTCTTCACAGATGAAAGCAGGTTCACACTGAGCACATGTGACAGACGTGACAGAGTCTGAAGACGCCTTGGAGAACGTTCTGCTGTCTGCAACATCCTCCAGCATGACCGGCCCTCCAGCATGACCGGTTTGGCGGTGGGTCAGTAATGGTATGGGGTGGTATTTCTTTGGGGGGGGGGGGGGCGCACGGCTAGGGCTGGGCGATATGGCCCAAAATAAATATCTCGATATATTTTGTAGCCTTAACGACTAACGATATATATCTCGATATTTAGTTATTTTAAAAGTTTGGAAAATGTGCACACATATGTAAAGGAAAAAGGGAATTTTCTTTATTAAAATTAACAAGTGAAGAATTGCACTTTCTTTGACAAAGAGGTGTGCAAGACCCACATTGTTTTGGAACATTTACCAATCTTTGTCAATTTAATATTCAAATCTATTATAGTAAAATAATAATGCTCAATCATATTAGATCTGGTGAGTAAATATAACAAATAGAGCTGGGCAATAAGGAAAAAATCAAATATCACAATATTGTTGACCAAATAACTCAATATCGATATTGTGGCGATATTGTAGGGTTGACAATTGGTGCTTACAAAGAAATATTTACACAATGAGATTTTTGATAAATAATCATCATTGATGTGTATATAATAACTAAGTGGGGTAAAGGAAAATAATAGAAAAGCTAGAACAGTCTGGTAAGTTCAGAAAATTACATCACTTTACTGTAATCCAGCCTTTAAAACCAGGAAAAGATAA